>MU226274.1:1812979-1824761 GCA_018584345.1 Thuja plicata | reverse complement strand
TATATAAGACCATTGATTAGGTTGCCTTTGATTTAAGATGATCTCAACTTGATTTGATGTGATGAAGCTGAGATGCCCCAAGCGATGGGGTTTTGATTGAGGATGTAATCACTAGAATGTTGATGTCATGATCCTGCCCCCTCGGAAGCGAAATTGAGATATGGCTAGGTGCCCCAGTGATGAAAAGCAATTTGATTGATTAGACAATTTAGGAAGAAACTGATCTGATTAGAAAGAGGTCCCATGTGGTTAGGACAAAAGATGTACTTGATGAGAGGTCCTGTTTGATTGAGATTGACCAAAGTAAGATACATGGATTGATTAGAAGAAAAGCCTGAGAGATTTTTATTGGTTGTACAAGTAGTCAGCTGCAGATTTTGATTTTGATCCTGAAAATAGAATCAGGACAATTGATTTAGCAAGGGGTGTCATGACCACTTGACGATGAGAAGATTGATCGATTAGAATCTCAGATCCTTCACATTGGATAGAGATAAAGTTATTATGCTGATTTCAACACTATGCAGATGCAGATGCAGATGTAAGACTAACATGAATGCAACTTAAGGTGTAGTCACTGAGCTTTAGCTTTCAGAATTTTCATCATTGAGCATTTTTGGAACATCAGAGTCAATACAATCCTTATTGGTGCCACTACGACCATAAGAATATGAATATGACTTTCATCGGATAAGATATGGGAAACTAACGTAAGCATCGAGGCACAAAAGCCAAGATGACCTGAATGTTGTGTACAATTTTGATAGTGCAAGAGTACACCAGTATTGAGGCATTCAAAGCCAAGATAACCATGAGTACGATCTTGCGTAAACAAGCAGAGCAATAATAGTCAAGGAGATAGTACCGACCTCACCTTGGCATACAATAAACAGGATCGAGGGATGTGAGGCTTTTTTGCCTTAATGCAGGAGCTCTTACCACATACACCTAGTTTATTTGACATTGCTAGATCATCGGAACCACACCAACAAGCAGTAGACAAAGAAAAGATTAGCGAAATCAATGAAAACAGATAGCATACAAATAGAAGTTCAGCATACTTCAGCCATGTTCAAAGTTTTTGAATGTGTATATGAATGAGGTGTTGAGAAACATCGTTGTGCTTGTGAGTGCTTTGTGTTTGATTGCTATCGATCTATTGCTTACATTTGTGATATCCAATGTGTGTTAAGAAACACAGATGCATCCAAAGATAGTGTTAAGAAACACTATTGATGGTGGTGTTGAGAAACACCCGTTTGTGTCAGTAGCAAGTTGTCCTTCTGAAATGACAAGATTACTGACTCTGGTGTAAACCAAAGATGTGATCAAATTGGGGACCCATGCCCCTAGTAGCAAATGATGATAACTAACTTGACTTATGCTGCGAGGACAAATCCAATTTGATTGCCCCCAGGTTATGACTCTAGATCAGTTTCAAGCCAGGAGGGTTCTCAGAAGAACTAGAGTGTCACGAAAGTGACTGAAAGATATGTACAAACTGAAGCAAAGGATCGCCAAGACTAAGCATTGATAGATGGAGCGCTGAGTACAAGAGGCGCCTGTTTACTAGGTTTTCACCTACTTGGCAGAGATAATATTTTTGCTACCATGGCGACTGTTTACCAAGTTTTCACCAAGGCACTTTTTCTTCTTTTTCAATTTTTTTTGTATTTTTCTATTTTTTGATTTTTTTTATTGATACATCAAGGCGCCTATTGCTAGGTTTTCACCAAGATGATCATTTTTTTCAAGACTTTTTCCAATTTTTAGATTTTTTTCAAGACATTACTATGTACATGGTGTTGATCATCGAGAATGCCTTAGGTGTAGAACTTCTTCAGATGGAGAGTGTTGATGGGTTCTCAAAGTGGATCTCCTTCAGGTGTGGAGAGTTGATAGGCTCTAGAGCCGAATGCTGTAGTAATAATATAAGGACCCAGCCAGTTGGGTTCAAACTTCCCCTTTTGTTCTCTATGTGACTGATTACGGGGATTTTCACTCAACACAAGGTCTCCCACCTGAAGTTCTCTAGGTCTGACTTTCTTGTTGTATCCTCTTGACATTATTTTACGATAAACTCCGAGGTGATCAAAGGCCACTTTCTGACGTTCATCCAGTAGCTCTAGTTATTGGAGTCTCAAAACTTGGTACTCTTCATCTAGTACAAGTCTGCGTAAAGAAACCCTAAGAGATGGGATTTCTACCTCTAGGGGTAAGACTGCTTCTGCCCCATACACCAGTGCAAATGGGGTTGCCCCTGTAGGTGTTCTGATGCTCGTTCTATAAGCCCATAATGTAGGATTCATCTGCAGGTACCAACCTCTTCCAGATTTGTTAACTATACGATGTAAGATTTTCAACAAATTTTTATTTGAGGCCTCAGCCTACCCATTACCTTGTGGGTAATAGATTGAATAACAGTGTTGTGTGATTTTGAATTTTTCACACAACTCATCCATAATGTTGTTCTTAAATTGACCTCCATTGTCAGTGATGATGGAGGAAGGTATTTGATAGCGACAAATGATGTAGTTCAGAATGAACAGCGAGACCTATTGTCCCGTCGCTTTAATGAGCGGGACCGCCTCAACCCACTTGGTAAAATACTCAGTAGTTGTGATAATGAACTTGTGTCCATTAGAAGATGGGTAAATATGCTCGATTAGATCAACTGCCCATTGTTGAAAGGGCCAGTGTGTTACAAAAGGAATGAGCTCCCTTGCTGGAGCGTGTATAAGATTGCCATTCAGTTGACATTTCTTAAAAGTCTTTGCGAACCTGATAGCTTCTTTCTCCATGTCTGGCCAATAATACCCTTCTCTAAGCATTTTTTGGGCCAGAGTCAGACCGTTAGAATGAGAACCACAAATTCCTTCGTGGACTTCAGACAACGCATGTTTAGACTCTTCTTTTTCTAGACACCTAAGAAAAGTACTGTCTAATCCTCGCCTATACAAATCGTTGGCCACAAGAACATACCGTGAGGCATTGCGGATGAGGTATCATTTTTCATTTTTGGTTAGTCCATCAGGAATGATCTGATGGCGCAGGTAAGAGTAGACATGGTGATAACGAGAGGATTCCTGCTCAATGACTGAACAGACCATTTGGGAGTCAGGAGAGTTATAGGAAGGGAAATGGATTTCTTCAACTAGGAACTCATAACAGAAGTCATCCTCTTATTGTTGTGAGGATGCTAATGTAGCCATGGCAGCAGCTACTCTATTTTGTACCCTTGGGACTTGTTGAAATGTGATGTAAGTGAAATATTTCTTAAAGTCATCAACCATTCATTTATAAGGCATGATTTTTTCATCCTTAGTTTGGTATACATCATTGACTTGGTTGATTACAAGTTGAGAGTCACCATGGACATGTAACTTAGAAACATCCCATTCAAGAGCCAATTTGATTCCATTTACCAGTGCTTCATATTCTGCTATGTTGTTTGTACAAGGAAACATGAGCTTGTACGCATTTGGAATGGAATAGTTTTGAGGAGTTAGAAACAAAATCCCTGCACCTGAACCTTGTTGCGTGAATGATCCATCGAAGAAAATTTTTCAGGATTTGTGAGTGATGTGCAAAATAGATCCATCTGGGAACTCAACATTGATTGGTTCATTGTCGTGTAGTGGAGCATCAACCAATTGATCTACGATTGCTTTCCCTTTGATTACCTTATGCTCAATATATTCTATGTCAAATTCACTAAGAAGCATAACCCATTTAGCCAATTTGCCAATGAGGGTAGCTTTACTTAGGAGATACTTAAAAGGGTCAATTTTAGCCACCAGTTTGACTGAGTGAGCCAACATGTAGTGATGCAATTTTTGAGATGCAAAGACTACTGCCAGGCATGCTTTCTCGACCATAGAGTAATTCATCTCATAGGACACCAATGTTCTACTGATATAGTATATAACATGTTCTTTCTTGTCTTCATCTTCTTGCGCTAGCAGTGCTCCCAGTGACGTTGAGGTAGCTGAAATGTACAAAATCAATGGTTTGCCTTGTTGAGGTGGCATGAGTACTGGTGGATTAGCCAAGTATGTTTTGATTTGAGTGAAACTCTTGTCACATTCTTCACTCCATTGATAAGTAATGCCCTTGCACAGAGTTTTGGTAAATGGTTGTGCTCTGTTAGCCAACTGTGAGATGAATCTTCTGATAGACTAGATTCTCCCTTGGAGTGTTCTCATTTGACTTATGTTCTTAGGAGGTGACATTTCTAGTATCGCTCGTACCTTTTCAAGACCAACTTCTATGCCTTTAGCTGAGATAATGTAACCCAACAACTTGCCAGAGGTAACACCAAATGCACATTTCTTAGGATTCAACCGTAATTTAAACTTTTCCATTCTATCCATGATTGGGCCTAAATCTTGTAGGTGCAGAGATCATTTCTTTGATTTAGCAAGGGTATCATCCACATAGTATTCCATGGTTTTGTGCATCATATCATGGAAGATAGTTGTTACTGCCCTCTGATAGGTAGCTCCAACATTTTTCAAATCGAAAGGCATGACATTCCAGCAGAACATTCCCCAGGCACATGTGAAGGCAGTCTTTTCTTGATCCTCTAGAGAAATCTTGATTTGGTTGTATCCTGAGAAACCATCCATTAGAGAATACATTTCATACCCAACAGTCATGTCCACAATCATGTCAATGTTAGGTAAAGGAAAGTCATCTTTTGGACATGCTTTTTTGAGATCCCTAAAATTAGTGCAGACTCTGATAGATTTGTCTGGCTTTGATACTAGTACGATGTTGGATATCCATTCTGCATAGCCAATAGCTCGGATGAATCCAGCTTTGAGTAACTTTTCCAGTTCAACCTTGATAAGTAATGCAACATGAGGGTGCATTTTTCTGATTTTTTGTTTTACTGGTTTTACTCTAGGAGCTATTGAGAGATGATGCATGATAAGATCTGGATCTGAACCAGGCATATCTGAGTATGTCCATGCAAATTTTATCTTCTTCTCTTTAAAGAATTCTGTGAATTCCTTGAGCTTTGCTGCAGACAAAGATTTAGCTACGTGAATGATGTGTGGATGTTCCTTTGTACCAATATTCACTGGCTGAGTTGGCTCTATAAGCACTGATGATCATTCCTATAAATGACTAGGCAAGACATCAAGAATCCCATCCTCAGGTGCCTCAGAGAGGTTTTTACCTTTGGATTTATCTTTTCTTTTTACTATTTTGGGTTCTGAAATCGCCACAATGTGGTTTTCACCTTTAGACCCTTTTCTTTTTCTCATTTTTATCTTATAAGTAAGATACTTGATGTTCGCTTCAGTCATACTCACACTAGGTTCACTGGTGGAAGAAGTGACAAGTTCAGCTATGTTAAGATAGCAGGCTAAAGCATAGTCATTGGAAAATGTAGGCATTTCAGCAGGTTGTCCTTGTGAGGACCAATCAATGAGTTTAGGATGCATTAGCGGTAAAGGTTCACTGGGTTCGAGTGCATTCACGGTATATTCATCATAGGCGACGACTATTAAGTAGAGTCCTAGACCTGAACCTTGTATAGATGTGTTCGAATCAGAAAGAGACCTAACGACATCATTGAAGCCCATGTCAGAAATAGGAGGTCCCAATTCATCCTATCTAACGTCTAAGCCTTCACCTACTTCGTGCATGGTCTCCATCTTTATGTCTAAAGTGCCCTCTGAAAGACTGTCAAACTTGTATTCATGGGAGTCTATTTCATCATTAGGTTTCATATCAAGGACATGAGTGAAATCCACTCTTTGCCCCCTGTTTGGATGAGTTCTACCTAAAAACTCTGCTATGGTTAGACTCTAATTTTTTGTATATGAATCTTGTTTAGATTCAGTAGTTTGTGACTGATCAGAAGTCATTGATGATTCCTCTAGAACATACTCTTCAGGAGCGTTGACCTGGGGTGTACCTTCATCAAATAGAAGAGCCAAAATATTGGGAGGAATGGGAAAATGATATACATCCTCTGTATTAGAATCATCTGAATCGTCCCAATTTCTAGTGGGTGTGTCAGTGCTTTCTACTGTTGTGTTCTGTTCTTCTAGAGCCTGATGTCCCTTTCCTTTATCTAAGCGATTCTTTGCTCTTTGTTCTTTCTTAGATAAGAACCCTAAACCCGTTGTGTCTCTGGGTCGTCTATAGTCAGGAGAGATAGGTTCTTTAAGACCATTTTGATTAGGTCCAATGGGTCCTTTACCCGAATAACCCATTTTACAAGCCACCTTATACCCCACACCAAATTTTTCTGGGGGTATTACACATTGTTCAACTTCAGTATCTTTAGGTTCTTTATATAACCAAGCTAGAATGGCTCTTTCCTCCTGTTCATCTTCTAATGGTGTGTTGGCTTTAACAAAGGTCTCATCGTAGATTTCTTGGGATGCTGTTGGTTTCATCTCTTTTGACGGTTTTCCATAAGACCTAGGTGATCTGGGAAGAGATGTGAGTGACAGTACAGGTTCCACTGTGTATCCACCCATACCTGTGTCCTTTATCTTGAGGTTCTTTTCCATTTCCTTCAATAAATTTGTAGCTGATTCAGAGTTGGATGCCTCACTGTTGTGTGGGACAAGGGTTCCCGCTACTTGTCTTAGTGCGTTACAGGCATAACTAGTGTCTACAGGAACAGTGACTTCTACACCATTGAATGGGAATTTGATGCACTAATGGAACGTTGATGGCACTGCCTGCATCTCATGGATCCAGGGTCTTCCTAATAGAATGTTGTAGGCTAGTGGGAGATCCAGAACTTAGAAGGTAACATCCCTCTCAACAGGACCTATTCGGATTGGTAAAGCTATGAGACCTTTAGAAGATCTTTCTTGTTCATCATACGCCTTGATAGTGATTTTCTTTTTAGGATCAATGACGTTATCTGAAAATCCTAGTTTCTCGATTAACCTGTATGTGCATATATTCAACCCTACGCCTCCATCTATCAAGACTCATCTGACACGGTGTTTATGGATCAAGACTTCGACATGCAAGGGGAGATTATGTGGATGACTTAAAGAGTTGTCATCTTCTTCTGAGAATGATAGGTAATGTGGTGAGGTCAAGTGACCCACCATAGATTGAAACTGATCCAGATCCAAGTCCCTAGGGACATTGGTAGTTGATAGCGCTTTATCTAGGACCTCTCTGTGAGATGGAGAGAGTTTGAGAAATTCGAAGATTGAAATTTGGGCAGAGGTTCTCTATAATTGTTCAACGATGCTATAGTCCATAGTATTGGATGAAGTCATTTGTTTGGACTGTGAGACTTTAGAGGTACCCACATCAGTTTTTTTGCTAAGAGGTACACGGGATTTGGATATTGATGGTTTATTGGAAGTCGATGAAGGGTTTGAAGATCCAGAACCCCCCAGGGTGACTTTTGCTTGCACTCGAGTCACTACGTTGGCCAATCAAGACTCTTTCTCTTTCTACTTGACGATGATGACATTGCAATATTCACAATGAGATGGCTCAAGCATGTTGATGACATTGTAGTCATCATAAGAATAAGTGTGATTGATTTGAACACCTTTCTTAGAAGTTTCTCCTTTGTGATGGTCCAGGAAAGGATCTTTGAATGCCTTATGATCAACATTCTTGTTGTGATTATCAACTGTAATTATTTCATTATCAATGAGATCTTGGATCTCATGTTTGAGCCTCATGCAATTTTTTGTCGTGTGTCCTTTGTTTCTATGGAATTGATAGAAATCGTTGTCTCTCCACCATTTAGGTTTGATTTCTGGATCATATGGTTTGGAGTTATCTGGCAATGTGAGCAACTTGTTTGCCAGTAGAGTTTTAAGTGCAGATTCATTGGACTCACCTAAGGAGTCAAAGTCTCGTTTATGTTTAATCCATGGTTTGTCTTTCAACAAACTACTGGTCCCTTTAGAAGATGATGATTTAGTGGTATTTTTAGCAGTTTTTAGGGCCTTGGAACCATTTGTCAAATTGAAGACTACTGGTTTTGACTGGGGAGTAGAGTAATCGACTACTCCATCATTTACCGCATGCTTGTTTTTGTTCCAATATTTAGATTTGTCGTTGGAATTGGAACCAAACTTGTTTTCTTTGTAGAGGGTAATGTCACCCTTTTTAACAAGCACATCTTCTATTTTCATCACACTTTCCACCATTTTCTCGAAAGAGGGTGGACATTGCATCTGAAGAGGGTAGTTTAGTTCTGGAATCAGAACACTAGCGAAAATATCCATCTTTTCAAATTCAGGCACGAAGCGTGGATATCTAGAAAAAATCTTTATCCATTACTAAAGAAAGGTCAGAAAGGGTTCTCCTGTGTTTTGCTTCATGTTACATAAATCAATCATAGTCACAGGATGTTGGATATTGTAAGAGTACTGTTGCAAGAACAAATTTATCAGCTCATCAAAAGTTTTTATACCAGTGGGTAACTTTGAGAACCACTCCATAGCTTGGCATCTCAAACTCCGAGAAAAGAGATGCATAAGATATGTCTCATCATTCATAAATTCTGTACAAAGAGCACAAAATTCTCAGATGTGATCTTGTGGATCAGAGTGACCATTGTACTTATCAAACCGTGGAATTTGAACCCCGCGTGGGAACGGAGGCAAGTACAAATCTTTGTCAAAAGGAAAAGGACAAATTGTGTTTAAATAAAACCTTGTGTTGGGTGTTTCTTTTTCCTTTTGGAGTTTTTGTAATTCCATTTTCATAGCTTGCATTTGTTTAGTTATGAGCGTCATGGGAGTTTCTTCTTCCCTAGCAATGATATCCTCAACTTTGAAGTGAGGTGGAAGTTGAGTGCCTTGCTCTGCTAGATCTAGAAAATATTGTTCCTTATCCCAATTTATGATTATTTTCATGAGTTTTACAAACCTCTTATCCTGGAGACATTCATCAATCTCTTCCTCACCAGGGTCTGATGGACTCAAGGAATGTTGACTATTGCGATGGTTGGTACCATTAGAGAGGTCTCTCTGTCGAGACCTGCCTCTACCTTGTCTTTCTTCTGACATCTTGGGACTAGGTAACTTGTCCTCTGGGGATTGTGATCTAGGAGGAATTCGAGAATCTCCCTCAAAGAGAGGGTTCTCTCCAGACAAGGAGTTGTCTTCGAATGGGAACCCCTGATTGTCTTCTTTGTGAAAATCTCTAAAATGACTTCTAGTTCGCACAGGCATAAGATAAGTTGATTTGCCTTACTAACACCATGGTGAAATCTAAAGTGTTGCCTAAGTCCAAGACCAAAGAGACCAAAAGATAAATGTCCAACTGAGGATGGAGATAGCAAAGACTCTGATCTTGAGTCACGGTTAACGAACCTGCTCTCACAACCTAGAATAAGGACAGTGCAGACACAAATGATAAGTTTGAACAAAGGAATCAGTCAATTGGACAAGCGTAATGACATCAGATTTCAAGACAGTGTTAGGTTGGACTAACAATAGATTTTAGTTGCAATGTGAACTAACAGAAGCGTTATGACAGCGCAAATTTAATAATAGACTGAATGTAGTAGCATAGACTGATAGAAGACAAAGTTTTGACAAGTTTTTGAAACCAATTCGATAGAATTTTGACAAAGTTTCGACAGGATCATTGAAGTTTTAGATGAGACAAGATAAACAATTATCCAAAGTGTACCATATCCAGGATTGTTTGATCGTTATTGTTGTTGTTTCAGTGAACACTCATGCAAGAAACATCATTAAGATTGTTTGTCGTAAAAATAAAATAATAGACACACCACAATCCTAGGATAGCCAGGGTAATATCTGTTGAGTTCCCACTTGAACCAAAGTTCAGCCACGTCTACTCATAGCAGACAACTTAGAAGCTTGGAGGCACGGGTTCCTCCTTACATGCGCACTCACTTCTCAGGCACACCAAGCTTCGAATCCCAAGGGTAATCACTTCCCAAGGGACCGTTGTCTCTACTAAGAGCCGTGAAAGTGTGGGACGTCTTAGTCAGTCTCTGACATTCCACACCAACAGATAGAGGGATTTTGGATACTAGAACAAAGTTTGTAGTAAGGACATCCGTTCAGGTGGTTGTGATCAAGTCATATTCCCAATTAAGGGGGCTCTCCCAATCCTTTCAAAGCAAGGCTTTCACCTTAACAATGTAGGGACTTTAATGCACCACTAGGGTACTAGAGGAGATTTTGGTCACCACAATGAATTCACACCTATCCACTGTGAGATTAATCACAATGAAATTTTTTGTATACTGGTTCGGAAGGGCTTGGCTTTAGCCTATTACCGGTTGGGCAATCCACTCTCACCGACTTTGTTAAAGCACTTAGGAGGTAGCCACGCTAAAGGATTTGTATGGATTTCTCTTTCACCCAAGATCCGCGAAGGCAAGGGGAGAGGATACGTCCATGCAATTCCTAGGATTTACAAAACTAAAAGACACTACAAGAAGAATGAGAAAATGACAATAATGTTTCTGGATTTCTGATCCTCCCAAAAGGGCAAGAGCATAGTTTCCTGACATCATTGTCATTCCTAAAACAAAAAACAAATGTTCATTTTAATAAGTCTTTCATGTGGGTTCCTATTTTAAGAAATCAAAAACAAGATGCAAGCACACTGTTTGCATTCTATCAACCAAAGGAAACCTGCAAAACCAATTCGTGAGTAGTTTGAGTTTTAGTCTTCTTGAGTAACATTTTGCAAACCACTGTTAGGCTGTATGCAAAAGATAATCATGTGAACATCAAATCCAAACATTAGTCCATATTATCAAAATCCAAAAATTAAAAAATAGATCACATATTTAGAAAGTACACAGAAAATCATGCGATTTCAAAAACAATTGCACTAAAAAAGGTGATCGTATGAGCCCATACGAGGCTCTGAAAGCTGTAAAAAAGAGGATTAGTCAGGTACAGTCACCAAAAAGTACAATTTTTGATCAATCCAGAGAGCAAAATCAAAAACTGACTTCACCATGTGCGTGTGTATTTGGGAACCTGTTAAGAATGACACAAACACTCAATAGGTCATTGCATTAGTCCAAATGGTTAGATAAAACATTCAAAACCACTAATATCAGACTATTACCTTCTAACTAGAAAGAGTGTGATTAGTTGCATATCAGCCCTTAGAATATGCTAAAAATCAGTGACATATACTATCCTAGCATGAAGGATTTAATTCAAAATCAAGCTAAAAATATGATAAAGCTTGTATTCTAGCTCTAAAAGATGAAATGAAAACAATGCAAAAGCATGGACTAAAGAGTGAAATGTAAATCTCATATGAATTCAACAGCATAAAAATGTGTTTTTGATCTAATGTGAAGGCTTATTTTCTCTCAAAACAGGCTTCTATTTATAGAAGAATGAGAGAGAGAGAGAGGAGACAAGGTGAATTAATGAGGTGAAGACCTCATAAATGGAGGTGTAAGAGGCATTAATGCCTTGGGAATTAATAAGGCATGGGAGAGACATAGGCTTAAGGTCTTCTCATTAATAAGACATTAATGAAAGCCTTTAAGAAGCAAGGGAGGGTGTATGAGAGGGCTTGAGAAAGTGGACCTTAAGGAGAGTCAAGCTTGAGAAAATTGACTCTCCCAAGTGGGTTGAGTTGTTAAACATTCCTTAATGGAATGTGACAACATTAGGAGGTGGGTTAGGATAGAAATTAGGATTAAGATTAGATTAGCAAGGGTGAATGGGTTGAGAAGGGTTAGAACCCAGGGTAGAAGTGGTTGAGATAGGTTAGGTTGGGGTTTAGGGGAATATTAATAAATGAAATAAACTTATTTAAT
>MU226274.1:1796163-1812929 GCA_018584345.1 Thuja plicata | reverse complement strand
GTGGTTGAGATAGGTTAGGTTGGGGTTTAGGGGAATATTAATAAATGAAATAAACTTATTTAATTCATTTAGTAATATAGGAATTAATTATTTAAACAATGAAATTGCTTTTTAATAATTAGGGGACCATAGCCATTTTAATTAAATTAAATAGGCTAGGGGAATGGGTTATTTGCAAGTGGGTACTTGATTTAGGGATTTATTTAATTCCTTTATAATTAAATACTATAGCCATGTTTGATTTTGGTTTGATTTAATTGGTCGAAATTGATTGAAATTGTATGGCTATAATAGTTAATATAATTTAGTGATAAAAATCACCTAGGACATTAAATAGATACAAAGACTTATGCCAAGCAGTAATAGGGTCGTTTGGACATAATCGAGGGTATGATCACACTCAGAGAAAATAGGGTCCATAGTTGAAACAGACCAAATTTAGGTGGTTACATTTGCCCCTCTTTGAATTGATGCGTGAGCAGCACATTGATTCAAAGAAAGTTTTCAATTTTGACTTCAGAAAGATTGAGAATCTCGTTCTTGGTTGTCGAATAGATGATATCAGTCTCACACTCCATCGAACCAAACTGATAGAATTGATTTTGAACTTGGTTGTCGTCCAAAGATCAATAAAAGATTTTAAAAATACCAATTCTGAACTTGGTTGTGATCCAAAAATTGATAATACTGATTCTGATCTTGGTTGTCATTCAAAAATCAGTAAGAAGTTGCCAGGAGCTTTAAAAATCTTCTAAAATGAGGAAACACAAGATATCTAGCTCATGAGAACCAAAGCTTTCCATCCAACAGATCCGACTTGAGTCAAGGAAACTGTTATGCCCCTAGTTTGTTTGATAACGAAGTCGTTTTGATGTTGTTTCGAGCAAAATTGAATTGATGATAGTGTGATCATGACCCCTCGGGAATGAAATCAAAGGGAAAATAAATAAATCCCTCAGTTGAAAAGAAGATAACACTTGCAGGAAGCGGGAGGGCCAGAAAGAGTGAAGTAGAAGAAGGTGTGTTTAAAAATAAACACACAATTATCAAGTGAATTATGCAAAAATATGAGTGATAAAACTGATAAAATGTTGTTTAGACCAAGATGTAAGATGAAATGTGCAGTATTGACCAATGTTGGGAACAAATGAAGCAAATTCAAAATTTTTGAAACTGTCACAAAAATGGCACTGTGTTGCCAAAAACATGGTAGTCACCTTCGATTTTGTTCCTGATTGAGTAAAAAGAGAATAGAAATGGATTTGGAGTTATGCGGGAGGAGTTTTGGAAACCCTAAATGTCTTAAAAGACCCATATAAGCCTCCAGAAGTATCATTTCACTCTTCATTTGCACATTCCTCCATAGAAATTCAGAGAGCTCTACAGTGAAGATGGTAGTCCCTGTGAGGAAGCACCAATTCGAGATGAGCCGCCGACACCAGCGACTAGCCGACTACCCACCGCCGGTAAGTGCTCAATAAACTACCCGGTGAATTTTGCATTTTTGAATTTTATGCATTTTTGTGTAGTTTATAGCCTGTTGAAGTTAGGATCACATTCGGGATTCTGGATTGCATCCTAATAAATGCGCATCGCATCTGGTTTTTCCCAGATCGTATCTGGTTTTTTTTAGATTCTGCATCACATCTAGGTTTTCCCGGATCACATCCAGTTCTTTAGATTTGCTCTTGTTTTATGAAGAAACCCATTAGGGGGTCGCATCCTGTATTTCCAGGATCGCACCCCACGTTTAGGATCGCATCCCATTTTTCTGGGATCGCATCCCGTATACACAATCGCATCCTGTATTTCCAGGATCACATCTGGTAGAAGACTTAGGTTTTTAATTTGCGTTGATCTATTTGCATTCTGAGAATGTGGAATGACTTAGCAGAGTATGATTCTGCCCCTTGTTGTAGATAGTGTCTGATGTTGTTACTGTTGTGTCCAAAATCAAGCCCATTTTGAGGTAGTCGCCTTTCGCGACACTTATCCTGCACGAGTGCTTGCATTGTCTGGCCAACTGTTAGATGATGAGCAGACCACCATGATCTGATGTGGATTGCATTTACTGATAGGTTTACCCGAGATCGGGGTGAATCGAGGGTTGTTGACTGCGCTTGCCGAGAGATGACATTAGGAGCACAACACCTTCCACCTACCTACTGGTGAGATTACTGTGACACCTGAGGATGTTTGAAGGATTTTACGCATATTGATGGTGGGACATGAGGTCTTCTTCAAGGCCAGAGCTGGCGTGGTGATTGGGACTGCTTAGAGATTCTTCCAGGATGATACTATAGATCTTCGATACCTATCCTGGGATTATATGGTCAATCACTATGATCGATTAGCTGTGTACTTGGCCAGATTGGTAGGTGGCATCATCATGTCGGATAGAGGTCAACATGGTTTCTTGGTGGGCTGGGTTAGCATGGTGGAGCATATGATCATCCACCGCCGATGTTTTTCCTGGGGGATCTATATTCTAGCTCACATATATAGAGAGCTTCATGAGATTGTGTACCACCATACCCATAGCATGACTGTGGGTATACTGATTCTATAGATTTGGGCCTGGGAGCACATCCTTGTGACACAGCCGATTGTTGACAGGCAAAGGGCACCGAAGCAGCCTTTTGTGTATATGTATGCAGGCCTCCTTCAGCAGCCCCATCTGGGCAAGGTTGAGTATTGCCATCGATTATTCGACAATATGACAGAGGTCATGTGGCGACCATACCTAGACTGCGAGGTATGGACTTCTAATGCACGATAGGTTCCTTTCTTGTGTTACAGCAGATATCTGATTGGGTGCACGAGATACATTATAGAGTGCTTCCTGATCACTAGGGTTTTGAGATAGTATGGGTGGCGATAGGGCTGTACAGAGGATGCAGCAGTATATGCTTGTATCAGGGATGAGGTATCCGATTGGGGTGCACAGCTGACCTATGAGGCAGCATCCCAGGAGATCTGCGATATGGTTGCCGTAGACTAGGACCTGCATCCAAATGTTGAGGATGCTAGAGTTTCAGATGGGTATGCTACAGAGATGCTCCAATACCCCTTTCCATGACTTATAGTAGCTGAGGAGATCATTCCTCGTATATAGGAGCCACTGGATTATGATCTTGATGATCGACCCGTCAGGGGGAGAGGCGCTAGAGACAGAGCACCGGGGAGACATGGGGGCCACGATGGTGGCAAGGATGGTGGCAGGCATCCCCCTCCAAATGACAGGTATGATGGTGATGACAGGGGTGGTGGCGGAGAGGTCATTGATACAGGTGGTCTGAGTGGCAGTGGGAAGAGATGGTAGAGAGTTAGATTTGTGGCCCCACAAAGAGATACTGGCCCACTACTAACTCCAGAGCAGCACAGATAGCGATGACAAAGAGCCCAGGAGCAGGATCCTGGTAGAGATGAGTTCCCATTATCTCAATGTGAGCAGGAGAGGGAGCAGCTCAAAGCTCAGATCATAGCCTTGGAGGCGAGGGTTACCACTGCTGATGCGCTTTTAGTAGACAGGGACAGACAGCTTGAGCGACTGAGAGCTGAGAGAGATACACATGGAGAGATGCTGAGAGCAGAGAGAGATGCCCATGCCCGGACAATAGTCCATCAGGGACAGAGGGTGACATATTTTTACGCCTTGTATCACATAGCAGTTTCGGAGGGTCAGAGAGCACCTTCTTTTTCTTATGTAGCTCAGCAGTCTGAGGGGGCCATGCCACCTCCAGCAGCTCCATTCATGCCACCTCCTCCTCCTCCTCCTGACCAGGGAGAGGGGGTGGGCCAGAGTTGATTTTGGTGTATCATTTTGTTCATTTTGAGATCATACATGTATATATGGATCCCGCTGAGATCCCCCTTTTTATACATTACATTCATTCTTACATATATCTGATTCTCTTTTTGGTGTCCTGATACTTTTTATGCTCACCGCTACATTGTATACTTTCTGATACACTTTATGCTCCCTGATACACTGTATACTTTCTGATACACTTTATGCTCCCTGATACACTTTATGCTTTGATTCTTTGTATGCTTACTGAGACACTGATGTGCTTTAGATTTGATGATACACTGACATTTGTTTATGCTTACTGATATATTGATACTCTTCTGATACACTTTATGCTTTGATTTGTACCATGTTGACGATGAAACATATCTAATGCAATTGCTTGATTCTGACATGTTGCATGTGGTAAATGTATCCATTTTGCTTTTCATAGACGTGGTAAATGTATCTTTTGCACATGTGATGATATCTTGATCTTGTGATGAGTTAGTTCATAGATGATAACATCATTTCATATATGTGAATGTGATGAGTATATTACTGATATTAATATGTTTATAAACGATATCTATGTGAAAATGCAAATGTATGTTTCTTTGTTTTCCCAGTTTATGCAAAATAGATGTATGGATGCACTTAGGATGTAGAAGTATAAATGCAATACACGGATGCTTTATTTTTTGTATTTTCCAGTTTTGATTTTTCCAAATGAATGTAAAATGTATGCTATGGATGTGCAACGATATTTGATATTAGTAATATAAATGGTGTAATTAACTTGATAGTTTAGAAGAAGATAGAAACCAGTTTTGAGTTTAAATTTCCTAATGTTGTTATTGCTGTCATCAATGCATCAGACAATCTTTTAAATGTAGCTTTATGAAGACTCTTAGGACTTGTCACTGATTTAGCAAATAGTGCAACATTTTTATCATCATTGGGCACTTTTGGAATGGATACCATCGAATAGTACAATCACCACTAATACCCACTGATATTATGATAATATGAATACTATATTTTATTGAAATATCAGAAAATAGACTTAGGCTTCAGGCATAGAAGCCAGGATAACAAAATAGTCCCCTTCCTTTTAATATGCTAGATTCTGGGTAACGCAAGATATTGGACCCGCAATGACCTTGAAAATTCATATCCTTGGGTACATTATGATTTGTATACCTTAGTGAGAATCTAGCTCAAAAAATATACAAGAAAATTATTGCAAACTCTCCGTAGTTTTACACATAACAAAGATCGATATATATGCGGCTATCCACTCACAGTGGCAGCCCTTACCATAAACATCCAAGTTAGGTGAAAATTTATAGGATCATATGAAACAATCACCATACGCAGAAAATCAAGAAAACATTATGCCCCCAATCCTTGCGACTCTTTGTCTTTGCGGAGACGTCATTGAGTAACTAAGAAGACATAACAAATCATCAATTGTGAATCAATCCAATAAAATTTATAATTACTTAGATGCCCCTAGTTGAAAACATCATCAGGACATTAAATAATCATAATCAAACCATTCATCAAACTATGTGTTTAAGTAGCACTTGTTCATTCATTCGTCAAACACAGTAGAGATCCATCAATCAGAAAATTGTAATACAAGAAATATGGTGTTCCATGTCTATGTATTGATAGGACCATCCGTTCATGTTTGCAAACCAATACGGCTTTGTAGGAAGGTTGTTAAATGTCATGTCTCATGTTTTTGAAAAGACACCCTTGTTTTGGAAAGTGACATTGTTTTGCATGTATCGTGTAACATTGTGTCCATGAGGCAAACCAACCTAGAGAAACCTAGCAACTGCGACCGACTATGCCAACAAAGATGCCCCTAGTGCAGAATGACTTAGTCCTAAGACGTATAGATAGACAAATCCCAAGCAAGGATAAGATAGTCATGTAGGAAAATGAAGTCAACGTATGAGCTCAGGCAAAATCATGAAGGTCTAGTATCGGTAGTGCATTGATAGATGGAGCGTAGAACACAAGTGATGCCTGATTGCCAGGTTTTCACCACTTGGCAAGATCTTTTCTTTTCTTTTTGCTACCAAGATGCCTGTTTTACCAGGTGTTCATCAAGGCACTTTTCTCTTTTTTCAATTTTTTTGCTATTTTTTCTTTTTTGAATGTTTTTGTAGTATCAAGGTGCCTGTTTACCAAGTTTTCACCAAGGATACCTATTTTGTAAGACCTTTTTCCACTATTTTTGGATTTTTTTTCAGGATCAATTTTCTGAATATTTTTGGTATTTTGCAAGAACTTTTTGCTGTATAGGCTCTGCTAGCCGAACATTTAAGCGTAGAACCACTTCAAATGTAGAGTGTTGATAGGATCTGGAAGAACGTCCCCCTCAGGTGTAGCTAATTGATAAGCTCTAGTTCCAAAGGTGGCAGTGATAACATAAGGTCCTAGCCAGTTAGGTTCAAATTTTCCCTTTTGCTCCCTGTTGGGCTGGCTCTTAGGATTCTCCTTGAGGACAAGATCTCCTACTTCAAATTTGCGTGGCTTGACCTTCTTGTTGTATCCTTTGGACATCCGTGCTTGGTATACTTTGAGGTGATCAAATTCTTGTTGTCTATGCTCATCTAGTAGGTCTAGAGAATTTATCCGATCAATGCGGTACTGCTCATCAGTAACCATTCCTTGTAAAGATATCCACAAAGATGGGATTTCAAACTCAATAGGTAGTACTGCCTTAGCACCATAGACTAGAGAAAATGGTGTGGCTCCAGTTGGTGTTTGGATGCTTGTTCTGTAGGCCCATAGTGCCAGATTTAATTGTAAGTGCCAGTCTCTGCCATACTTGCTCACAGTTCTGTGTAGGATTTTGAGAATATTTTTGTTTGATGCCTCAGCCTGTCCATTACCTTGAGGATAATAAATTGAGGAGCAATGTTGAGTAATGTGAAACTTTTCACAAAGGTCATCAATGTCTTGGTTTTTAAATTGGCCCCCATTGTCTGTCACAATTGAAGAGGATATCCCATATCTACAAATAATGTAGTTTAGAATGAACATAGCCACCTGTTTACCAATGGCTTTGATTAGCGGCACGGCCTCGACCCACTTTGTGAAATACTCAGTGGCCGTAATGATGAACTTGTGTCCATGTGAAGAGTTGAGATATATTTGTCCAACCAAGTCAAAGGCCCATTGCTGAAATGGCCAATGTGTTATGAAGGGTATCAATTCTTTGGCAGGAGCGTAAATAAGGTTTTCGTGTGTCTGGCATTTAAGACATGCTTTTGAAAATTGAATAGCATCTTTTTCCATAGTAGGCCAATAATAGCCTATTCTGAGCAATTTCTTGGCTAATGAAAAGTCATTCAAGTGTGACCCACATACACCTTCGTGGACATCTTTTAAAGCGAGATCAGACTCTTTGAGTTCTAAACACCGAAGAAGTGTTCCATCGAGACCGCGTCTATATAGATTGTTAGTCATGAGTACATAACGCGATGCTATCCTAATCAGAGATCTTTTCTCGTTTCTAGATAGATTGGTGGGGCTAGTTTGGTCTGAAAGATAGGCAATAATATTGGTATATCAGGATTGTTCTAGGGTAGTTAAGGCACATATTACCTGGCATTTAGGAGCATCAAATGTAGGATAGGAGATTTCTTCCACCAAGAAGTCATAGCAGAATTGATGTTCCTCCAGTTGTAACATGGACACCAAGGTAGCCATAGCATCTGCAGCCTTATTTTCTAATCTTGGTATCTGCTGAAATGTGATGAAGACAAAGTACTTCTTTAGATCATCAACTAGTTGTTTGTAGGGCATCAATTTTTCATCCTTTGTTTGATACTCCCCATTGACCTGATTGATGATTAGTTGGGAGTCACCAGATACATGTAACTCAGTGACCTTCCATTCCATAGCAAGCTTGAGGCCGTTGACCAGTGCTGCATACTCCAAGATGTTGTTGGTGCATGGAAACATCAACTTATAAGACTTGGGGATCTTGTATCCTTGTGGATTTATGAAGAGAACTCCTGCTCCAGACCCTTGTTGAGTGAATGATCTATCAATGTACATTTGCCATGGATGTTTAGTGAGATGCATGATTGTCTCATCAGAGAATTCAATTCGTAGAGGTTCATCATCTTGAAGTGGTGAATCTGCCAATTGGTCTGCAAGTACTTTTCCTTTGATAGCTCTCCGTTCTACATATTCAATGTCAAACTCACTTAGAATTAGGACCCATATCGCCAAATGTCCTGTTAATGTTGTCCTACTCAAAAGATATTTCAGAGGGTCAATCTTAGCAATGAGCTTCACTGTATGAGAAAGCATGTAGTGCCTCAATTTTTGTGATGCGAAGACAACTGCTAAGCATGCCTTTTCTATGATTTTATAATTTAGCTCGTAAGTGATGAGTGTCCTACTGATATAGTAGATAGCTCACTCTTTATTTGTTTCATCCTCTTGTGCCAATAGTACTCCCAGGGATGTAGTTGTAGCTGAAATGTATAGGAGTAAGGGCTTCCCATGAATAGGCGCCATAAGGATGGGTGGAGCAGCCAGATGCCCTTTCAATTCTTTGAAGTTTGTTTCACAGTGTTCATCCCACTTGAAGGTAACCCTTTTATGTAGTAGCTTGGTAAAGGGTTGTGCTCTATCAGCAAGTTGAGACATGAACCTCCTGATGGACTGGAGCCTTCCTTGTAGCGTTCTCATTTGACTGATATTACATGGAGGAGCCATCTCGAGAATAGCTTTTACTTTAGCAGGATCAACCTCAATTCCCTCTGGTAAAACAATGAATCCTAGGAGCTTCCCTGATTGGACCCCAAAAGCACATTTCTTTGGGTTGAGCCTGAGTTGGAATTGCTCCATTCGGTCCAATATTTTTCGGAGGTCAGCAATGTGAGTACCTCAGTCTTTAGATTTAGCCAATGTATCATCAACATAGTCTTCCATGTTTTTGTGCATCATGTCATGGAATATTGTTATCATAGCTCTTTGATATGTTGCACCGACATACTTTAGCCCAAATGACATGATGTTCTAGCAAAATGTACCCCATGCACATGTGAATGCGGTTTTCTCTTGATATTTAGGGGCGATCTTGATTTGATTGTAGCTGGAGAATCCATCCATTAATGAATACATCTGGTAACCAACTGTAAGGTCTATGATCATGTCAATGTTTGGTAGAGGGAAGTCATCCTTTGGACATGCCTTGTTGAGGTCTCTGAAGTCTGTGCATATCCTGATAGATTTATCCATTTTAGAAATAGGGACCACATTAGAGATCCAAGCTGCATAGGCGATGACTTGAATGAATCCAGCTTTTAGCAACTTTTCTAATTCTACTTTCACTAGTAATGCAACATAAGGATGCATTTTTCTAAGTTTTTGTTTCACGGGCTTGATCACGGGAGCTATAGATAAATGGTGCATGATAAGGTTAGGATCTAGCCCTGGCATATCCGTGTAAGACCATGCAAATTTGATCTTCTTCTCCTTCAGGAACTCTATGAACTGTACCCTTTTTTTGTCTGATAAAGATTGAGCCAGATGAACTATTTGAGGATTCTCATCAGTGCCCAAGTTTACTGGTTGTGTTGGTTCAATCAATATTGAAGATCTTTCCTGAAAGTGTTTAGGGAGGATATCAAGAGTCTCATCCTTTGGCACCTCGGAGAGGTTTTCACCATTGGATACATCTTTTTTCTTTACTATTTTGGGATCTAATACTGCCACAGAGTGGTTTTCACCATCAATCCACTTTTTCTTTTTATTTTTCAGTTTGTGACTAAGAAACTAGATATCCTCCTGTGACATGTTCTCGCTCCTTGCATTGGTGGAAGAAGGGTAAGATTCACAGGCATTAAGATAACAAGCTAAGGAGTGGTCATTAGAAAAGTTGAGCATAGGTGTGGGATCTGTTTCAGTCCAATTGATCAGGTCTGGAAGTACCAATTTTAGGGAGTCAGATTTTGAGAAGGACAGCATCGTGTTAGTATCAAAACCATTAACCAACATGATACGGTCTGTTAGGTTAATATCTTTGATGTTTAGATCAATAAGAGCAAGGTCGTTGTTAAAAGGGTTGTTGTCAGTTATAAATGGGTCAAACTCTAGCGACTCATTAGTAGATAACTCATAATCATCCCTTTGTAAAAGGAGGCTTCTTGCTTGTAGCCTATGAAATTCTCGTAGAGTTATGTATTCACCCATATCTCCATCTATGATTGGGGGAAGGAACTCTTGCTCTACTTCAGGAGGATCAGTAGTATTAAAAGGAGTGTCAGGCCGTCTACTAGGAGCTGAGGAAGCTGCAAACATGTGAATTGTGTCTATCCCAATTTCTTCAGAGGCAATAGATAACCGATCCCATTCATAGTCGTGAGAGTCTGTGACATCATCATCAGATCTATTTAAGTATTCAGCAATGGTTATTTGATGGACTCAATTAGCTGCCTAGAGATCAAAGTGAGGTAGATCAAGGATATGTGAAATAGTAACCAATTGCCCCCAGTTAGGGTGCAAATTTTGGGGTCGGGGGACCTCTTGAGTGATCATTGCTATTGTGTCCCCTACCTCTTGAATGGGAGGTTGTGCTAGTAAAGGAGTGTGAAGATCTTGTGGTACCTCAAAGCTAGGTACATAGCATTCTCCTTGATATGCTGGATTCTCTACACCAATATGTAGCAATCTCTCATAAGGCCATGGTTCCAATACTATCTCATCTGTTTTGTCACTCCCTGTTTCTGAAGGTGGACTCTTTTTTGAAGCAGTCTTGTTAGATTGAGTGTTAAAACCCAGACCTATTTTATCTCTGTTGAGGCGGAACTCCATGGGTATGGGTTCAATGATTCCTCATCCTGTGTCATTTAAAGGTCCCTTTCCTTTGTAACCCATTTTTTTGAGGAAATCATATCCCTTTCCATACTGTTTGGGGGATATCTTTACATGTTTGACCTCAGATTCCACTGGTTCTCCTTTGTAAAGCTAGTCCAAGACTGCCTATTCTTCTACGTTATCTGAAGAAGATGTGGATGCTTTTATCATGCCAGTTGCCTTGTGTACTTCTATCTCTTTGGATGCTAGAGGTGTGAATGTTGATGATGGTTTTCCATAGGATCTCGGTGATACTGGAAGTTCTGTCATTGAGGGATTCAGGTCCAACTTGTACTCTCCCATACCTATTTCTTGAAGTTTCAATGTTTTGCTAAAACTTTTCATAACCATGTCCTTGGTTGTTTTAGGAGAAACTGCATCCATAGCCTCTTTGTTATGTGGGATCATGCTACCTGCTTTGATATTGTTGCAAGTGAAGTTGGCATCGGCAGGAATTTTTTCTTCCACCCCACTGTGTTGGAATTTGATGCATTGGTGATAAGTGGATGGTACAACTTGCGTCTAGTGAATCCATGGTCTACCTAGTAGAATATTGTAGGCCAGGGGTAAATCCAGAACTTGACATATGACATCCCTCTCAATCGGCCCAACTCTATTGGGTAGAAAAATAATACCTCTGGAGGGTCTTTCTTCCTCATCATAAGCCTTGATGGTTATCTTGTTTCTAGAGTCAATTGTTTTCTCTAAGAGGCCTAGCCTCTTGACTAAATCTAGTGTACAGATATTCAATCTGGCACCTCCATCTATCAATACGTGTCTAACACGGGATTTATGGATAAGAACTTCGATATGGAGGGGTTGATTGTGTGGGTGGGTCAATGACTTGTCATCCTCTTCAGAAAAGAAGAGATAATGCGGTGCTGAGATATGATTGACCATCACTTGGAACTTGTCTATATCTATATCCTTGGGAACGTTAGCAGCATGTAAAGCTTGTTCTAGGATTTCTCTATGCACGGTGGATATTTTGAGCAATTCAAAGATGGAAATTTTGGCAGCGGTTCGTTGCAACTGGTCTACCAAGTCATATTTTTCTCTGGGAATAATGACCACATGTTTAGCTACTGGTTTAGGAATAGTCACAATAGGGACCTTGGGTGTTGATGTTGGTTTGGGAGCTCCTTTGATTGTAACCTGTGCTTGGATCCGTGTTACAACATTTGAGGAGGATGAAGCACCTTTAATAGTGATTACATTGATGGATTCAGTTTTAATATCAAGCATATTGATCACATTGTCTTGTTTGGAATAGGTATAATTTACCTCATTTCCCTTTCCTTTAGATGTTTCTCCTTGATTGTAATTGGGAAAAGGTTTGTTGAATGCTGTGTGGTCCTCATTGGTAGTGTGTCCATCGACCTTGATCTTACCTCCTTCGATGAGGTCTTGGATAACGTGTTTAAGCTTGAGACAATTATTCATCTTGTGTCCCTTGTTTTTGTGGAAGACACAATAAGAGTTATCATCCCACCATCTGGGTTTGACCATTGGTTCCCATGGTTTGGAATCGGGAATTGTAAGAACTTTGTTATCCACCAATGTTTTCAAAACTATCTCAAGAGGTTCCCCCAAAGGAGTAAATGTTCTTTGGGGTTTTGAAGTCCATGTGCGTCCCTTGTCATTGTCATTATTCATTTTGGGAATGGGAGGTGTTACTTTAGCCTCTTTGCTTGCTTGCATGCCATTGGTTAAATTGAACGCTTCAGGCTTTGAATTAATGTGAGAGGCATCAACTACTCCGTTATTAACAACATTTTTGTTTTGCTTCCACCATTTAGGCTTGGAGTTAGAGCTACTGCCTTTGTTTTCATTTTGAAGGGTGATCTCTCCCTTTTTGACCATGACTTCCTCAATGCAAAGGGCATTTTTAATCATCCTATCGAAGCTAGGAGAGTCTTGCATTTGTAGAGCATAGCTCAATTATGGTATGAGATTATTAACGAATATTTCCATCTTCTCTGTTTCAGGAATGACTCTTGAATATCATGCAAAGATCTTCCTCCATATTTGTAGGAAGTGTGTAAATGATTCTCCCATTTTCTGTTTAGTATTGCATAGGTCCATCATAGTTACGTCATGCTAGATGTTGTAGGAATAGTGTTGGATGAACCGTTGCATAAAATCCTCGAATGTTTTGACCTTAGGATTCAATTTGGAAAACCACTCCATGGCATTACCTCCTAGACTTCCCAAAAATAGTCACATGAGGTAAGTGGGTTTGGGCATGTACTCAATGCTTAGAGCACAGAATTCTCTTACATGGTCGTGTGGATCAGTTTCTCCTGTGTACTTGTCATACTTTGGCCTTGCCACATTAGGAGGAAACAGGACCATAGTGATACTTTTATCGAAAGGAAATGGACAAATGGCACCCAAAGAGTATTTTGTTTTAGGTTTGTCCTTCTCTTGTTTGAGATTGGTGAGTTCCGTTTGCATCTGATTGAGTTGCTTGGTAACGATAGATATGGGGTTTGGTACTTCCTTTGCTTTAAGATTTTCCACATTATAATCCTTGGGTAATTTGACACCCGTGGATGCTAGATGGAGGAAGTATTTTTCTTTATCATCACCAATTATTCTTTCCAATAGTTTGTGGATCCTTTTACTTTGTTTGAGTTTCTTATACTCATCTTCAGGGATCTCTTCTTCACTGTTTGACCCAAACGGATTATGTTCAAACTTGGGTCTTTCTTCCTCTTTTGTGCCTTCAAATTATGCTTGTTTTCCATCATTGTAACCCTCAAAGGCCTTACTCCAGTCGTTAGTGTTACTATCCATTGGAGGTGAATCTAGATCAAAAAGGGAACTACGAGATATTTCTCCTTGAAAGTGTGATGTTTTAGGAGGCACTTTTGATCGTTCAGTTGTGTACTTGTTGCATCTCGTGTTAACCATGAAGTTTGTTTCTCAACTTTGTCAACGTTTTCCAATAGTGCAAGCAAGATTTTCAGATCGTTCAAGTGGGTGTGTCTAGATATAAGTAACTATTTGTTTGTTGGTGGATGTAAACTATTCCAACATTAGAGGGTTAGAATGCCCTGATAGTGAGCTGGGAATCAAGTTGTTGATAGAAAATGGGTAGACCACAAGTATTGAACTAATCGTGAAAGAATGGCTAAGCATGCAAGGTGGACGTTTTGAAAGTTTTTGAAAAGAACAAGGAGATCAGAAGAGATAACATGGACCAGCTAAAGAGAAAAAAGGGTACCTAAAACAACTAAGACTTCCTAAGAAAAACTGCTAGAAATGCTCACTGTCCTGAATACGAGCTCCCAAATATGAGCCCCTGATGGCACCAGATGCGATCCTAAAACCTGGATGCAACTATATGCTTGACCAAATGTGATCCAATGCACCAGATACAATCCTAAATACAGGATATGACTCAAGAAAAATAGTATGTGATCTTATGATGGTCTTGTCAGTTTTGGTCCATTTTGAAAAATTTGTTTTTGAGGAGCGTGAAGTTGTTTGTTTCCAAATTTCACCAAGGGGTATCGTGAGACGTGAAAAACACTTGTACTCCAGGGTTTGAATTTTGTTAATTTTTTTGAGGAGCTTATCTTTTTAGTGATATTTTGGACACGTCAAACAATTTTGTATTGTTAAGAGGATGAATCAAACACTCTTTTTGTCCTAGTTTCTAGGTGGAAGATGAAAATCTTTGCTCGTTGACTTAGGCACACACTCAAATGCTAATCAGAATACAACCATCACTAAGCACGCAATGGCTCTAGTCATGATGCTGTATTAGCTGACTCCAAACACAAGTGAGGGCATGATATGACGAGTGTCTTGGGGCAATTACTTTTTTCCTTGCACAAAGATTATCACCCTTTCGGGGATGAATTAGGTATTCTTTTAGTTGAATGTGTTGTATATTATTGGGCAATCCATTCACAACTATCCCCCATAGAATTGCACAAGGCAAAATTTAGGTGTATAGCCCTATGAGTACCTGAATATATATAGTCTTGCAAGCAATATTCAAGCGGCTCTGCTCTATATATACCCCGATATGTTCAAGAAATGATGTCAAAATTTCAAGAATAAAACTAGTTCCATCTTCCAAGGCTTTGGCCTACAAGGAAGAAACTATTTATAGTGAGTTGGAAGGGTTAGCGTAAGACCTGTCCTCACTTGGGTCATTCCCGAGAGATTTTTTCCTCAACCGGCAGGCCCTCTATTGTTAAAAGAGCGGTAACCAGGATTGGCGAGCTTAGGATTTCTAGATTTCTGATTCTTCAAAAGAAGAGCATACTCTCCTAGTCCATGTCGTTTTCTCCTCAAACACTTAAAAAAACAATATTCTTTCCCTCAAGCTATGTTGAGCTTGATTTAATGATTCATATTTTAAAGAAAACAGAAAGGGAAAGTTAGTTTTTTTCCAATTAACCACAAAATTTAGTGAGTTTGTGTTGTTCAATTACTGAATCCAAAAGCAATTAAACAATTTTGTTCATTGATCCCACATGATTTAGTGATTTGTGTTTGTTCAATTTCTATCCCAAAATGAATTAAACAGTTTGTTTGCTTGTTCAGTTACCCCCAATTTTGTCACAAATGATAAAACAACTTCTGACTTTCTGATTTTTCTCAAGAGGAAAAGAGCATAATATCCAGTTGTTTTAGCAAAGGGGAGAAATGGTTTTTAAGTTTGGAAAACTTGAAAGGGGTTAGTATTGGAAAACAATTAAAAAAAAATCCTGCAACCACACATGTTAGAAATGTCTTCCAACTCCTGAATAGAACCTGCAATTACTTATTAGGCTGTAAGATACAAAAATCACAACTTGTTAGATTTGTTAGGATTAGGCAAACGAAGTAGACAAGATTTTCAACCAAATACGAGCCTAAAATCCTACTGAATGCGATTTAGTATCTGGGATGCGAACCTATTTACTGAATGTGAGCCTTTGCTAACCGAATGCGAGCCAAAATAAGATACGATATGGGAAATCCCAGATGCGAGCCAAAATTTATGCGGTACGATGGCGTATCTGGGATGCGATCCTGCAAGATTAAATGCGATTTTGTGTCCGATTCCTGAGCCTATAAATTGCAAAAAAAGGTGTTATAAATGAGGCTAAATCAAAAATCATGCCCCACAGTGGGCGCCAAAAATGTGCGTGTGTATTTGGGAACCTGTTAAGAATGACACAAACACTCAATAGGTCATTGCATTAGTCCAAATGGTTAGATAAAACATTCAAAACCACTAATATCGGCCTATTGCCTTCTAACTAGAAAGAGTGTGATTAGTTGCATATCAACCCTCAGAATATGCTAAAAATTAGTGACATATACTATCCTAGCATGAAGGATTTAATTCAAAATCAAGCTAAAAATATGATAAAGCATGTATTCTAGCTCTAAAAGATGAAATGAAAACAATGCAAAAGCATGGACTAAAGAGTGAAATGTAAATCTAGGATGAATTCAACAACATAACAATGTGTTTTTGATCTAATGTGAAGGCGTATTTGCTCTCAAAATAGGCTTCTATTTATAGAAGAATCAGAGAGAGAGAGGGGGGGGACAAGGTGAATTAATGAGGTGAAGACCTCATAAATGGAGGTGTAAGAGGCATTAATGCCTTGGGCATTAATAAGGCATGGGAGAGACATAGGCTTAAGGTCTTCTCATTAATAAGACATTAATGAAAGCCTTTAAGAAGCAAGGGAGGGTGTAAGAGAGGGCTTAAGAAAGTGGACCTTAAGGAGAGTCAAGCTTGAGAAAGTTGACTCTCTCAAGTGGGTTGAGTTGTTAAACATTCCTTAATGGAATGTGACAACATTAGGAGGTGGGTTAGGATAGAAATTAGGATTAAAATTAGATTACCAAGGGTGAATGGGTTGAGAAGGGTTAGAACCCATGGTAGAAGTGGTTGAGATAGGTTAGGTTGGGGTTTAGGGGAATATTAATAAATGAAATATGTGTGTGTGTAAATGGGTACCTGTTGAAAAAGACACAAACACTCAATAGATCATTGCATTAGCTTGGAAGGTTAGTTAAAACATGTAAAACCACTAATATCGACCTATTGCCTGCTAACTAGGAG
>MU226274.1:1726814-1763661 GCA_018584345.1 Thuja plicata | reverse complement strand
CCTTCCTTGTGCTACCCCCCACTGCTTCTCCCTTTGCAACCACCATCTCCCATACTCCCTCTGTTCTTTCTTGTGCCCACCTCCCCCATAGCTCACCCATGCCTTTCTCCTACTTTAGCCCCGTAGCCCATTCACCGCTTCCCTCCATCCGCTGACCTGCACGCTTCCATTCCCTTCTCCCGCTTCCTCCACCCCCAGTTGCGCAGCCCACTTTGCTCCATCTTTCCTCCCTCTATGCAATCCAACCAGCACTCCACAAACATTCACCTCTCACTCAGCCTCCTGTTTCCACCTCCCCAGCCGCCCCTTCTTCCTCCCTCAATCCCCCCTCGCAAAATCCTTCTCCCACACAACACCACACGCAACCTCCTCTGCCTTTTCCCCACACACAACTTTATCTACTTTCCCCTACGCAGTCAAATATTCTCCCAAATCGAATTTCCATATTCGATCTCCCACAAACACCCTAGTCAACCTTTCCTCCACACCAACCTACACCAACCAACGACTACTTCAAGGAGGACAACCCTCTAACTGGGCCCACCAACTGGCGACCAAACCACCATCAGAGGCTCATAAACAACCCTCTAAATAGGCCCACATCACCAAAGTGCCACCTCAGCCATAGTCAAACAAACCAATCAGTAGCGACCACATTAGCAATGACACTTCAACGACTGCATCAGCAAAGACACATCAGCGCCATGCAGACAAAGACAAATCAACAACACATCAAATTTTTTTTGCGACAGCGTAATTTTCCACCTCAAATTAGATGGTCGTTTGACCATCATTTTGTAGTGCTACACACATTTTGTGACAATCACCAACACGCCAAATTTAACTACGCAAAGTGATGACATCATCAAAATTTTAAACCTTGTAACCTATAACAGTGCACTTTCACAGAAACGACCATAACTTTTGCATATAGACTCCGTTTTGGGTGATTCAAAAAGAGACAGAAAGCTAACTCAGAGGCCTTTTAAGATTTGTAGGAAAATTTATTGGATTGATCTCCAAAAATTAGGTGTGCACATTCAAAGCTAACTTTTATTTTTGCGTACTAATCTAATCAGATCGAACACAACTCTTGAATATTTTTTTTAAGGAATCAATCAAAATCCAATCTCGAATGCCTTAATAAAAAATTGAACAATCAATCAAAAAAAACTCTCGAATGACTTAAGGCAATTGAATATGCAACTTTCACTCAATCTTGAATGCATAAGGAAATCAACACTTTGTTTCAAGTTCTGAAATCAGACACATCTTTCATCTTGGATCTAAAACTGAACATTTAATCAACACTTTCATTTTGGGTTTAAAAACCGAACAATCAACTCAAGACATCAATCTCGAATGCCTAAAAGATCAACACTCTATTTTCCAATTTTTTAATCAAGCAAGTACGAACACACTTCAATTTGGGTTTCAAACAATTGAACTCCGCAATTGATAACACTTCAAGTTTGGGCTTAAAACTCGACAAATCAATCAAATTCACTCTTGAATGCATAAACAATTGAACAAGGCAAAGAAAATTTTATTTTGGTGCACATAAAATCAACCAACTTGCGAGTTTCTTTATGTATACAAATCTGATATTTTCTAACTTATATGGAATTAACCAAGTGTTTGACGTCTTTGGTGCGCTTGCACAAATCCTTTTTTAGAATGCAACCTCACTTCATGCACTATCCTCTCTCATTGGCTCTTGTAGTTGTTGGTGCAAGAGAACGGTGATTGTGACCATTTGAACTTTTTTGCAGATCTACTCTTAAAAAAAATCTTAAGATCTGCTTAGAGGGGCCTGTCTAGAAGAAGCACAAGTCCTTTTGGAGAACGACCCCAAACCGGTAAATTCTTTAGCTGGTATATAAATAAGGTGCTAACCAAAAAAGAATCTATATCCTTTCAAGCTCGATCGGGTCATGTTCAATGGTAGTCTAGACTGGGTGAAATCCCCAGCATATCGGTATGATTGAACTAGGCTCTTAAGTGAGTCACATCGTACAAACTGATTGCGGGGACACCACAAAAATACCAGCAACTCATAAATCTAGCAACCTACCTGATCCATCCCCGAAAGCTTGATAATCGACTGGGCAAGGAAGATAGTAACTTCCCCAAGACATTCACACATTTGTGCCTCCCTGAGCATTTGGAGTTGGCTAATATGATATATGGAGCCATTGCATGCTTGATGGTGGTCGTATTCTAATTAGATCTTGTGTGTGTGCCTACATATGCAGACAAAGGTTTTCAAGCTCACCACATCCTTAAGGTAGAAAGTGCTTGTACGTGTTTTTCAGTGTTACAATCCTTCTGCAAAACAATTCTCAAACATACACAAGTTTGGTAGTTTTGAAAGTTCTTTTTTCCAAGGAGATCGACATTTTTATGCTTCTGGCAAGGTTGCTTTGCCTCTTGCAAGATTGTTTGCTCACAAAATTCCAAAAAACTCATCCCTTGTTCCAAAAACAAAAATAATTCAAGGCACACTTGTCGTAGTCACTACCTAAATCTTGGAATAGTATCAGCTTGAACTCATGTCCCATTTCACCAAGCACTAGAAAGTGAAGACTCCTTTGCCTCATATCTACCGAGAACAGAAAGCCATAACCAAAAAGGCCTAGCAATATCAACATATCATTGAAACTGTTAAGGTAGAAACCCATAAGCTTGAAGATTACAAGAAGGTCCTTTACAATTGTAAGATTGTTAGTTTCCAAAGAAGTTACCATTTGAACATGACCTTCATCACACATGAGCAATATGACTAGTTGCATCATCAGTCACTCTTCCTCTTCTTAGATCACTTAGCTTGCATTTAGGACTTCCCTAGTTGCCATCCCTAGAATCACATCACACATCACACAACATAATCCTATCATAAATCTGCATTCAATCCTAAACCATCCTAGTTAATCCTAAACCAATCTTAGCAAATCCTAGATCAATCCTAGCAACCCTGCATCAACTTTTAAACAATCCTAATCATCCTAGAAGGTGTCTCCTTCACTTGGTATCCTAGCCTCTTTTGAGTTGCTTACCCTTCATCCTAAATCAAGGATCATCATCTTAGGTATCTTTAGAATGACACACTATTCTAAAGATAATCCCCTCCATCTGTGAAACATCATCACCTTGAGAAAAAGGTTGGTTCACATTGACCAAGACTCTTGTCAAACCGAAGATCGCAAGTTTGTCCTAGGTTTTGGCAATCATATCTACCTTGATCATACATTAGGAAAGCAATCCTTAATCAGCCTTTTTCACCAAGTCATCCTTATTTTTTTAGGGAGCATCCCCATCATCATAGATAGCGTCATCCTAGATCGTTATCTTAGCATCGTCATCCTTAGTCTTTTTTTAGGACAATCCTTGAATCTTATCTCGCGTCTTACATCCATCTCTTTAGGACATTCATTTCATGCCACCCATCACATGAGCCACTAAGAAGAGGAAACACATGGCCCTTAATCGGATATATAGTTCATCTGACCCAATGATGGATCACTCCAATGCGATGGATACCTTTGATCCATGATATAACATACCTATCCAGCACATTTGGTTAGACACTAATGATATTCCCACCGTGAGTACTATCAAAACATTCATCAATCATCCAGTGCATTTCACATGGTAAGATCCATGAGTGGATGCAACAAAAATCAGGTACTCATAGATATTCATTAACAAGGAATCCAATTTCCACCTTGGATTATACCCACGCTTATCACACAACCTATGGGAATTTCAAGAGCAAGTCCTTATGCCATCCAAAATGAATTTGTTGATCCCCTTCAGCAAGCCTTGTAGGTAGGATCTCTTATCTCATAGATGGTACAACCTACCATCCCACCTTCTATAGTTCACACAACACCTCCATCTACCTCATTCGCAGTCATGGGAGCCCTGCCTCCTAATCCACCATCAGTAACACAAGAAATACCTCACGTCGCTATGCAAGCACCTACGCCTCTTCAAACCATAGTCACTCCACTTTCCCAAGAAATCCTAATATTTGTCACATAATTCCCACCACCACCAACCAACACTCTGCAAACCAACATTCCACCCATCCCCACTCAGCCCATTCAAAATGTAGCAACTAGTTTGCAACATCAAAGCACCCAAATCTCCATGCTCATTCCTCCCTTTTTCTCCATAGCATACCCACAACAACAAGCATACTTCACCACATGCATGCCACCTACCAATGCCTATAACCAACCCTTATTTCCATAAGGGCCCACTTTCCCTGCTCCACCAACAACACACTCACAACATATACTAACAGTTCTTCAAAATAGTCAACCAGCACAAGGTGCTTCCTCATCCACTTGGAATAACCAAGCCACCATACAAGCCTTGGGAATCCCTGCATAGTAGCAGACCACCAATCCATTTACATCATGTACACAACAACCAAAATTCAACCCCTTCGCCTCAGCACAAATTCCTATCCCCTGATCTCGCAACAACAACCAATCCCACAACAACAACCTATTCAGCAACAACAACCTATTCAGTAGCAACAACCAAACCAACAACAACAACCTCTTCAAAAACAACAACCAATCCAACAACAACAACCTCTTCAGCAATAGCAACCCCAGCAATCCTAGCCACAAAGCACAAACCCCTTTTGTTCTCATGCACAGCCACAGTATAACCCTTTCACCGCAGCACCACCTCCTATTCAACCTACCCAGCAGCCACAACCATTGGCTCAAAATCCCAATCCACTCATCACACAGGTTCTATAACAAATTGTGAATCCTTTTGCAAATATGCACTCTGCCACCCTATCTACCCAGCAACAACAACCCAGCTATGCCAACTACCTGGCAATGGTATCTTCCATTGCCTCACAACCAGTCCCTTCACCACAACAAACTAGTGTTCATATCAATCCCAACTACTTCAGTCCACCTACTAGGGACATTCCACCTCAGAACACCTATCTACCATCCTTTGGCAATATGGAACCACCACCCAATGTAAGTTCATAGTCACCTCAACTCACTTATCCAACACCTCAGCAGATATAGGCCTACTTCCAACAAATACACCAGTATCATCAAGCATTGCCACCCCCTCCACCACAATATTCCCCTTAGTTACAGTCCTTATCACCCCAACAACCTATCTATATTGATGAAACACCACAATACCCTCCGCAAAACCCTCTGTATTCACCAGCTCCATTCAACCCCTATCTCATGAGTGGGATCAACATGCCAGCAAATAACAATCCCCCACCAGCCAATTCAGAATGGGAGGAAATGAAGAATGCTTTAAAAGAGCTACGTGCTAGAACTAAAGCAAAGACATTCAAATTTGAGGAATTTTTTCCTTAGCTATTTGATAGATCTATCAATGTCATACCCTTCCCCAAGAACTTTGAAACACCCAAGTTTGACAAATATCAGGGGAAGGGAGATCCTGTGAGCCACGTGAAATAATTCTACACGGTATGCCAAGAAGTGGCCTATAGCGATAACTTCCTCATGACGCTATTTCCCAAAATCTTAGGAGGGACCACTCTTGAGTGGTTCTATAAGATCCCCTATGGCACAGTCTCTACTTTCTCTAAACTATTAGAGAAGTTTGTGGCCCAATACACACACAATATTGAGAATGAACTCTCCCTGCTCGATTTATGTAATTCCAAACAGAAGGGAGGATAGAGCTTGGCAAATTACCTTTAGCACTGGCAAGGACTTATCACAAGGTTGTCCTATCAACCCCTCGAGCAACATCTCATAAATATATTTATTAATAATCTTCATCCCAAGCTTGCCTATCATATGCACATGAATTGTATACAGACCTATCAGGACATCAGAATCAAAGGCATGGATCTTAAAAGAGGTCTTGTGGAAGATGGTGCCATAAAGCACTATAAAGAATCACAACCTGGCAGAGGTAACAATGATCACTCCAAATATTGGAACAAAAAAAGAATGCCATAATTGATGGAGCCATTGACACTAAGCATGTCCAGATTGTTGTGGCAGGTCCTCAAGCGTCCACTCCCACATACCAATAGCCACAACACTATCAGCAGAATTCCCTAGCACATGCATACCAAAAACCATCGCACTATCAATAGAATTCCCCCACACCAACCTATAAACAACCACAGTATCAACAAGTTCCACCTCCCCCAGCATGTCACCAAGCCATGCAACAACAAACCATACGTCCGCAGCAAGCTAACCTACCCAATTATCAGCATAATTCCCAGCATTTCCAGAATCAGACTAATGCAATATCAGTCCAACAGGGACAAAGCAGACCAAGAAGAGATCAAAATGCACCTAAGTGCATGTTCACCCCTTTAGGTGAACCTATCGATGTTATTTTCTAAAGAATGGCAACAACAAACCTGGTAGTATATCCTCCACCAACGCAACCTTTTGAGGACTCTTCTCCAAAACCGCAATGGTTCAATGCCAACGCATATTGTGACTACCACCATGTTAAAGGACATGCCATGATCAAGTGCATGAAGTTAAAACACTACATCCAAGACCTAATTGATCACAATGATATTGAAGTAGATTCTACAAACAAAACCTCACCCAATAGCAATCTGAAGATCTATCAAAATGTGTTCCCAAATCATGACAATAAAATGGGACCTAGCAACGCACACATTGCTTCAACATCCAATTAGGACAAAGGCAAACAAAGTGCTCACACCAGTAATAACACCACCACTCATGTTGAGTATGGTAGCCTCATCGATTGTATATCCCAAATCGAGCCATTTGTCAATGTCATTCATGTGAAAGGCACTGATACTAATTGTGTTGTTACCACGTGTCACAGACAGATAACTATTATAGGTGCTAGTACTACTTCATCCTCTGGGGCACAATATAACTTATTGGAACATTTAGGGAATACACCTGCCCAAATATCCATCTTGGATCTCTTGCGCACATCACATGCACATCAAGAGTTCTTGAAGAAAGATTTGCAAGAGTCATGTGTTCCCAATAACATAGACCCCGGTCAGTTTCAAAACCTTGTGGGTCACTTATCCACATCTTATGCTATATATTTTAAACCCACTAACATCCCATCTATTGAGCATGATCATATCCTCCCTCTTCGCATCACCATCATGGTCTTAAACTTTGTTGTTAAGCGAGTCATGATAGATAATGGTTCATCCTTGAATCTATGTACTTTAAAATTTGTAAAGCAACAGGGATACACTAAAGTTGATATCATGAATGATGTCATCACAATCAAAGCCTATGACAATCTAGAATGAACATCACAAGGTACAATCTCCTTTCCCAATCAATTAGGCCCGACAGTACAAGAGACAATTTTCCATGTGGTTGATCTTGACCTCCCATACAACATCCTCCTTGGACACCCATGGATTCACTCTATGCAGGCTGTCCCTTCCACCTATCATCAGTGTATCAAATTTCCACACAACAGAGTCGAGATCACTATCTATGCAGATCCCAAGCCCTTCACATACTTCTATGTATTGGAAGCCTCCCATCCAAAATCAAATCATTGTCCTAGGACTGACATTGACACATCTATTTCCAGTTCCTCCACAACCCTTCCAGATCCAAACACCATCCTTGCATCCACTCTATCCATCGTCAAGATTGACCACCAAGGCTATGGAGAATATAGTCTAACTAATGCCTTCATTGTTGGAGCCCTCCCGGCTGATCCACATACACATGAGCGTCCATCCAGCTACATTGCGCCAAAGACTCCTGAACCAACGCAATTGGGTCCTACCACCTTTCTTTCTCATGGCATTCTGAATAGCCAGGAAGTGAAACTAGATATCAATAAATGGCTCTACAAAGATCTCACACCTCCTGATAGTGGCCTCTTGAATCATTTCAAAGGCAAATATCCCTCCACCCATAAACTGGTCATTGAAAAGTGGAACTATCAAGGAGGCGGACTAGGTCCTCAAGAACAAGGCATAAGAGTGTCCATTAAGGCAACTAAATTACAAAAACACATTGGTTTGGGCTTTGAACACAATACATCTCGCCTTGGCCATAACACAATTGGGGGCACTAATGAAACAAGTCTAAGCTATCACATTCCCTTGGGTAACATATGCCAATTCAAAAATATACTAGAAGAGAAAATTGTGAGAGCTTATGACGATATTGATGATGACATCTTCCTCAGTAACTCCGTCCTTCAACAATTATCCCTCCACTTCATTGACCTTCCACTCCTCCATTCCGAACTCATTAACTGGGACCAACCAAACATCATCCCAATCGATGAGTTCAAAAGCATGGCCATGCTCCTAAGCTTCATAGGAGCTATAGATCAACAACCAGATTGGGGGAAGACTTCCACACATGTATACACCTTGAACCTGGAAGCATACTTTGGGGGAGAGGAGGACTCAAACTGCAAAATTGAAAAGAAAAAGAAAAAAGAAAAAAATGTATCTCTTAGTGAAAACCCTTCTGGGGAACTATCATATCAGAAAAAAGAAAAAATAAAGGGTGTATCTCCTGGTGAAAACCTTTCTAAGGCGCCAAGAGATGGAGATTCTCCTCTCCCTATCATCCATGATTATAGGTCAGAACAATCATCTATTCTCATTGAAGAAACCAAACCTGTTAATGTGGGTATAGAGGAACAACCTCGACTCACTCAGATTGTAGCATCCTTGATAGAAGCAGAGGAAATGGCCTTCATATCCATTTTAAGAGAATATTCAGACATCTTTGCATGGTCCTACTCTCACATGCATGGATTGGATCCAGAACTTGTAATACATCATCTATCAGTGGATCCTAACATCAAACAAGTCAAACAAAAGCTCTGGAAAATGCATCCCAAAGTTGCACTAATGGTCAAAATAGAACTTGAAAAGCTCTTGGCAGCTGGAATCATCAGATCCATAGACTACTCATACTGGATTTCAAATATGGTCCCAGTATCTAAACTAGATAACTCCATCAGAATCTGTACCAACTTTTGGGATCTAAACAAAGCATGTCCAAAATACAACTTTCCATTGCCTAACATCGACATGATAGTGGACCTCACTGTCAGACATGAGATGTTTTCTCTCATGGATGGATTTTCAGGATATAATCAGATCCGTAAAGCAGAAGAAGATCAACATAAGACAACATTTACAACCCCATGGGGTACCTTCTGTTACAACATGATGCCATTTGGGCTCAAGAACGCTGGAGCAACATATAAGAGGGCCATGACTATCATCTTTCATGACATGATCCATAAGATCCTTGAAGATTATGTGGATGATATAATGGCTAAGTCACAAAATAAAATGGATCATCTAAATGATCTAGAGGCAGTGTTTGATCAACTTTGACATTATGGTCTCAAGCTAAATCCAAAGAAATGCATCTTTGGAGTTACATCAAGAAAGCTTCTTGGCTTCATCATCTCAAGGTGTGACATTGAGATAGATCCTAAAAAAGTTAAATAAATCATGGAAATGCCTCCACCAAAGACACTTAGATAGCTTCGTAGTCTACAAGGAAAGCTTCAATTAGTGTGTCGCTTCATATCACAGCTTGCAGACAAATCCAAACCTTTCATGCATTTGCTAAGGAAAGATCATAGTTTCAAATGGGATCCTATATGCCAAAGAAGCTTCAAAAAAATCAAGGAATATCTGGCAAATTCACCTATTCTAGTGCCACCTACACCAGGAAAACCTCTCATATTATATATATCTTCAACAACAACAACATTGGGGGCACTCCTGGCCCAGTTAGATGACAATGGAAAAGAGCGTGCTATCTACTACATCAGCCACACTTTGGTGGGTTATGAGATAAATTATACACTAATGGAAAAATTATGCCTAGCAATGGTCTTCGCCACTCAAAATATTTGTCACTACATGCTCAGTCACACAGTCAAGCTTATATTGACAGAAAAGTCATCAAAGGTCAAGTCATCGCATATCAGTTAGCAGAGGCACCATTGATCGGTGCATATCCTTTAGTCATGGAATATCCTAATGAATATCTATGCATGATCAAAGAACAACCAACCTGGAAGTTATTCTTTGATGGTTCATATACATCTCATGGTTCTAGGGCTAGAATCCTCTTTGTCACTCCACAAGGTGATTACATTCCAAAATCATTCAAACTGGGATTCCCTTGCACTAACAATATAGCATAATATGAAGCATTAATTGTAGGGCTTAACATGACCATTCAATGGAACATAACAGATATCCAAGTTTTTGGTGATTCTCAGCTCATCATAAAGCAAGTGTTAGATGAATTCCAAACAAAATATGATAAGTTGTTACCTTACAAAGAGATGGTAGACAAAATGAAGGATCATTTTATCAATCTAAAAATCACCCAAGTGCCACGTCTACAAAACAAAGTTGCCGATGCAATGGCTACAATTGGATCTCTTCTAGAAATACCATGTGATGCAACGCAGTACAAGTTCTTGGTTGAGAAAATTCACGCGCTAGCTTACGAGAGCTATGACATTAATCGAGTCTGTGTCTTAGTTGGTCCTCCATCCCCATGGTACCATGACATCTATTCTTATCTAAAGAATGATATCATATCCCCCCATATAACCAACACCCAACGCCAAGACCTTATTTGAAGAGCTTCCCGCTACACCATTGTAGCTGACACCTTATATCATCGCGGTTATCACAATGTTCTCTCTATGTGTTTAGATGAAGTTGAAGCTGCCCAAGCTTGTGAGAAGTGCACGCTGGAATCTACGGTGCCCACATGAGTGGCATGGTCCTAGCTAAACAAATTCTTAGAGTCGGGTATTATTGGCCTACTATGGAACATGATTCTTGTGAATTTGTAAAAAAATGCTTACCATGTCAGCACCATGCAAATTTGATCCATGCACCAACATAATAGCTACATCCTATTGTGCCTTCTTGGCCATTCTCATATTGGGGTTTTAACCTCGTCAGTAAGATCACTCCCCTATCCTCTGAGGGACACAAACTTATCATCACAACAACTAAATACTTTACTAAGTGGGTTGAAGAAATCCCACTTATCCTCACTACAAGCATACAAATCTCCAAGTTTATCCTATACCACATCGTTTGCCACTTTGGCATTCCATCCACCATCTTCATAGATCACGGTTTTCCATTTGAAAATTAGCATATGGTCAATCTGTGCAAGCACCTCCACATCCATCATCGCTTCTCTAGCCCATATTTCCCATAGGGTAACGCCAAGATGAGGCAACCAACAAAACACTTCTAAAAATCCTAAAGAAGGTTGTCAATAATACTAGTTGTGACTGGAACCTCCAAATTAATCCCGCCCTTTGGGCCTATCACACTTCCTTCTGCACTCCCATAGACACCACTCCATATTGCCTTTTCTATGGTGTCAAGGCTATCTTACCAATTGAGGTCGAACTACCATCCTTATGGGTATCTCTAAAAGAACTAATCATAGATGAAGACTACAGAGTAGCAAGACTCACGCAGCTTGATCTCCTTGATGAAAAGCGCCAGCAAGCATATGACCACCTGGTCATATATCAGAATAGATTAAAGTAAAGCTATAATAAGAAGATTCACCCGCGCCAGTTCCAGGTAGGGGAATTTGTGCTAAAAGAGAATCAGAAAGTGGGCGCTAATAGAGAAAAGAAAGGCAAGTTTGAGGTTACTTGACAAGGCCCATATATTGTCACTACATGCTTCAGATCTGGGGCATATCAATTATCCACTCCTAAAGGAGAACCTCTCAATGATCCAATCAACATCATTCATCTTAGGAACTTCTATGCCTGATAGCTTCTTATCTCGGTTATCTGAAAAAATCCAAAAACATTGTAAAAAGTTCTGAAGAAATCATTGACTTGGTAAAAATTTGGTAAATAGACACCTTGGTGATAGCAAAAAAAATCTATCAAAAAAGGAAGTTAAAAAATAAAAAAATAAAAAAAGATTCAAGAGAAATAAATCGTCTAATGGTGAAAACTTGGCAATCAGGCGCCTTGGACAAGTATATGTGGTGAAAACCTAGTAATTAGGTGTCACACATAGTGGGCCGTATCATTACTATCAAAATATCACTCTCCTCCATCTCATTCATTCCAATCCACTTTGGCCTAATCCTTACCTATGGATATGTGTAGGATCATGGTATACCAAGCTATGGCCTTAAGTGGCAATGAAAAATTAGAAAATCAAGGTTAGTCAAATTCACGTAAAAAGTTGGACATCTTATCAACCTTAAGTGATAAAGTTGTAAAAATAGAATATGTAGGAAATTGAATATAGTTTCTAAACTACTAGCCCTTTTGTGAAAAAATAATAATCTAATTGTTGAAAATTTTAGATTTCAATGCAGCAGTATGAAAATTTTAGGAAAAAGATAAAAAGTATGTGTATGTCTGACCACCTTAATCACAATCAAATGATGATATATTTTCACAAGATTCTAGATATAAGTAGTCGACTCATGCCTGGATGTGACACATATTTTTGTGTAATTTTTTATCAAATAATTAATTAACTATGAATTTTATACTATGACTTTTTCAGAATAATAAAACTCCCGTGTCTGACCACCTTAACTAATTCTAAACTTTACAAAAAATTAAAATTAAAATTTTCTTATAGTAGGCAAAGCATAGAATGTGACACATGTTTCAGATTTCAAAAAGGTTAAACCGTTTGAAAGTTATAGTTGTTTTTCAATCAGTCTATCAATCAGGACTTTAGAGGTAACTCAAATAGACAATAAGTAATAAATACTTATTGAAATAAAAATTTGACAACAATTATATTGATGGAAACCTGATAATCTATTTAAGAAACCCTTTTTGTTTCATCAATTTGAGGTGAAAATAAGGTCATCAGCTACATCGCCGAAGTCCAGAGGTCAGAAGAAATATGATAAACACATTTTTTGGGTTGACCATCCACGTTTGGCATTGCAAAGCCAAAACCTGAGGCAAATACCAAGGCTAATAGGATATGAGATAATATCAGATATGAGATATTATCGAATATGAGATACTAAATCGGATATGAGATATTAAATCAGATATGAGATAATATCGGATATGAGATATTATCAGATATCAAATATCTCCTGCCAAAATTTTGCTTTCCATTTGAAATTTCAACATTTTCAATATTGATTTTATCTTTTTAGTTTTTTATAGATTTCATATGTCCTATGACCCCTTGCGATCCATTAACATGTAGTAGTAACCCTAAGATGTATTATTAGGGTTCTTAAGGGGTCGTAAGGTGTCTTAAGGGGTCCTAAGACCCATTAATGGGTCCTACAACCTCTTATGACACCTTACGACCCATTAAAAATAATAAGAGTACTTATTAGGGGTCATAAGGTATCTTAAGGGGTCTTAACATCCATTAATGGCTCATATGACAGATTAATATGTCCTATGGCCCGTTGAGACCCACTGGAGAGAGAGAGAGAGAGAGAGAGAGCGAGAGAGAGAGCATCTTAGGGGATGTAAGGTGTCTTATGGGGTCGTAGGACCCATTAATGACTCCTATGACTCCTCTTATGACTCCTTATGAACCCTTACAACCCCTTCGGAAGCCTAAGAGTACATTTTAGGGGTCATAAGGTGTCTTAAGGGGTCCTAGGACCCATTAATGGGTCCTGCGACCTGTGAATGGGTCCTACAACCCCTTATAACACCTTACGACACATTAGGAAGCCTAAGAGTATATCTTAGTGGTTGTAAGGTGTCTTAAGGGGTCCTAGGACCCATTAATGGGTCCTACTACCCCTTATGACACCTTACAAACCATTAGAAAGCTTAAGCGTACATCTTAGGTGTCGTAAGGTCTCTTAAGGGGTCCTAGCATCCATTAATGGCTCCTACAAACCCTTATGACACCTTACAACCCATTAGGAAGACTAAGAGTACATCTTAGGGGTTGTAAGGGGTCTTAGGGTGTCCTAAGAAACTGTAATATGTCCTATGACCCCTTGATATCCATTAACATGTACTAGTTACCCTAAGATGTATTCTTAGGGTTCCTAAGGGGTCATAAGGTGTCGTAATAGGTCTTAGGAGCCACTAATGGGTCCTATGACCCCTTATGACACCTTATGACCCATTAAAAAGCCTAAGAGTACTTATTAGGGGTCATAAGGTATCTTAAGGGGTCTTAACATCCATTAATGGCTCCTAAGACAGAGTAATATGTCCTATGACCCGTTGAGACCCATTAATGTGTACTAGGAACGCTAAGATGTATGCTTAGAGTTCCTAAGGGGTCGTAAGGTGTCTTAAGGGGTCCTAGGACCCATTAATGGGTCCTACAACACCTTATGACACCTTACAACCCATTAGGAAGCCTAAGAATACATCTTCGGGGCTTTAAGGTGCCTTAAGGGGTTGTAGGATCCATTAATGACTCCTATGACTCCTTATGAACCCTTACAACATCTTAGAAGTCGTAAGGGTTTCTAACAAGTCATAGGACCCATTAATAGGTCCTATGACCCCTTATGACACCTTACAACCAATTAGGAAGCCTAAGAGTACATCTTAGGGGTTGTAAGGTGTCTTAGGATAAATTATTAGCTCCTACGAACCCTTATGACACATTAGGACCCATTAGGAAGCCTAAGAGTACATCTTAGGGGTCGTAAGGTCTCTTAAGGGGTCCTACGACCCCTTATGACACCTTATGACCCATTAGAAAGCCTAAGAGTACATCTTAGGGGTTGTAATGTTTCTTAAGGGGTCTTAGGACCCATTAATGGTCCTACGACCCCTTATGACACCTTACGACCCATTAGAAAGCCTAAGTGTACATCATAGGGGTCGTAAGGTGTCTTAAGGGGTCCTATCATCCATTAATGGCTCCTACAAACCTTTATGACACCTTACAACCCGTTAGGAAGCCTAAGAGTACATCTTAGGGGTTGTAAGGGGTCTTATGGTGTCCTAAGACATAGTAATATGGTCTATGACCCCTTGAGAACCATTAATGTGTACTAGGAACCCTAAGATGTATTCTTAGGGTTCCTATGGAGTCGTAAGGTTTCTTAATGGGTCCTACGACCCCTTATGACGCCTTACGACCCATTAGAAATCCTAAGAGTACATATTATGGATCATAAGGTGTCTTAAGGGGTCCTAGCATCCATTAATGGCTCCTAAGACATAGTAATATATCCTATGACCCCTTGAGACCCATTAATGTATACTAGGAACCCTAATATGTATTCTTAGGGTTTTTAAGGAGTTGTTGTTAGAGTAATAGTACATTTGTCTTTATAATTAAATCACTTTGGTTTAATTATTAAAGGTCATTATTATTCTATTCACTTAAGCTTGTCATTTGTAGGTGCATAATAATTAATATGTTTATTAATTATTAAATGCACAAACCTAGCTTTCTCCAGCTTTAGGGTTTCTTACCTTATATGCCACTTTTGTAATTATTGTACTACACTTTTTGGGAAATAATAATTTTGCTCTCACTCCGCTGAGATTTTCCAAACCCTTGCTTCTGTCTCTTTGGTTTTCATTCAGCATCAGGTATTTGCATGCAGGTGTTCTTGGCGAGCTGTGAAGTTGGATTTCTCAACTTCTATATGGTATCAGAGCCACCCTGTTGTTGCCTATTTTGAAGGTTTTTTGAAGGCACGATTCAAAGATGATAGCCACAGCTTCTCTAGGGTTTTTCTGTCACTTTCAAGGAGGCGCTATTTACTGGAGCCGTTTGAGAAAAAACAGACTCCACCATTGCATTTAGAAGGCTTAGGAGAGTCAAAATACCTATAAGGTTTGACCATTTTGGTCACAGTGACCTCAAGAAAAAATTTTAGCCTCCCAGGCCGTACGGGCACAATTTTTGCCAAAAAAAATTAAAAAACAAAATTAAAAAAATGTAGTTTTTAGGTCTTTTTGGCGCAAACAAAGCGCAACCAGGGCGCATCGCCACCACGCCAGCCTGCTGCCACTGCGGCTTGGCCCCCCGCCGGCGTGCCGCCCACTGGCCACTACAGCCGCCACCAGTAGTGTTGCGCCCGGGAGCTGCCCCAGTGCCACCTGCACCAGCGACTTGCCACCCGTGCGCCACCAACCCGGCCTACGTATGGTGCTGATGTCAGCGACCGGGAAAAATTTTTCCCGGCAAACTTTGCAATTTTTTGGCAGATTTTGAAATTTTCAGGTTACCGGAAATTTTTTCCAGCAAGTAGCGACGGGCGTCAAATTTTTTCTCGCAGACTAGTGACGGTCATTTGGATGTCAATTTTTTTCCAGTGACTATGTTTTTCCAGTGAGTTGTTTTTCGGAGGGGCACTTGGTTTTTTGGCCATAACTTGAGCATATGGTGTCCATTTTTGAAAAAAGAAATATCACTGGAAAGGTGTTTTTGAGCCAGATGTGATGATGCCGGTCTTGTTTGTTGATTCGGACATTTGAGCTCCTATTTTTGGTGTTGAAGTAGAGGCTTCATTTTCCTCCCTCTCTGCATCAGGTGTTTAGGTTTTTTCCTAGTTTTTCATGCTTTTAGTAATTGATTCTTTGTTGTATGGGGGTTAGAATCATACATTGTGGGGGGTGTTTTTGCTTTCTGTCATTTATTTTTAGAAAATGACCCTTCTACTTCCATCTTTTTCTTCTCTCAATGTCGGACCCCTCTGTGGCTCAGATGACACCACACAATTACCACACCTAGAAAGCACACATGACCAGGCTACTCATGTCACATGGCTTATGGTCATGCCTAGATGAAAATCAACCTATCCCACAATGTCCTTTTGAGATTCTTCAGCACAGGAATAAAATGGATGAAGCCATGGGCTTGATTGCACTGAACATTTTTTACAGTCTCCTCTTTCACCTGGATGGTTTGAAAACTCCTAGGGCCATTTGGGGCAAGCTTTTAGATTTGTTTCGCATAGTGAATGAGTTCCGAGCACTACAGCTTGATACAGAGCTAACCACTTTGACACCTACCATCTTTCCCACCATTGAGGACTTCGTGATGAAGTTCAAGTCTTTGCGCTCAATTTTGCAGGGATGTGGGAAAACCAAGACAGATGATGAGTGTATCTTCTTGATACTCTCAAAGTTGTGAGGATAGTATCAGATCTTCTCTTCCACTTTCTACTCCACCATGGATGCTTTGGGTGCTAGACACACCATGCCTTCTTTTGAGACATTTTGTGATCGATTGACAAGGGAACAAACAAAGATCCAATAGATGGATGCTTTTGGCTCTTCTAGCCAAGCATTGGTTGCTCAATCTTCACAGGGGAAACCAAAATAGAAAGGAAAACCAAAGAAAGATTCTATAGGCAATGAGTCTTCCTCCAAACCTACATAGAAAAATGATTCAAAACCTCCAGCTAACCCTTCCAAGGGTAAATCTTGTTCAAAGTCTACTGAGTCTACCTCCAAGACTCAGAAGAAAACAGTTGAGACCTATAGCTTTTGTGGAAAGGATGGACATCCTGTTTCTAGGTGTTGGAAATTTTTGGAGGCTTTAGAGGAAGCCATGCAGGAGAATCACATTTCATCTCCTCAATCCACATCCTCCCTTATAGGGAAAGGTCATGCTCTTATTGCATGAGCAATGACTTCTGGGCCCACCTAGATTCTTGATTCTAGTGCTTCTCACCACATGACACACACTCAGCAGTTGGTCACCTCACTTGCCCCTTGTGCTACTTCATAGATTGTTGTTGGGAACTCATCTCATCTTTCTGTTTTGGGTTCTAGTTCTGTTGCATTAGCTAGGGGTTCTCTTCAGGATGTTCTCTTTGTCCCTAACATTTTGATGAACCTCCTATCTATCTATCATATTTTCCACTCTGGCTCTAATAAGACAGTTGAGTTCTCACCACATGATGTGGTTATTCAGGACTTACATGATTCTAAGATGATTGTGGCTACTGGGAGTGTTGACACTGCATCCCAACTATACAAATTTGATGGATTTGAGTCCTCTGCTAGAACAGGTTTCTGTCTTATAGCACATGCAGATTCAGTGAGTAGACTTTGGCATGAGTGTTTGGGCCATGTCAATTATAGATATCTTTAGCAGATGAGCACACAGGCACTTGTTCTTGGGCTTCCATAGATTACTTGCACTGATGGGGTTTGTCAGGGTTGTGTCCTTGGAAAACAACATAGGGATCCTTTTCCTCACGGACGGGCTACTCGTGCCTTGGCACCATTGGAGTTGATTCATAGTGACCTCATGTCATTTCCTACTCCTTTTTCTAGTGCCAGATATGTGCTTACTTTCATTGATGACTTCTCCAGGCGCACATGGGTGTACTTTTTGAAGTACAAGTCTAATGTCTTTGATTCATTTTGCATCTTTAAGACATTTGTGGAGAAGCAATCTGGTCTTTCTAGTTTCCAGATACACACAGATAATGGGGGGGAGTATGTGAACCAAGATTTCAGGGATTTTTTCTCTAAACATGGTCTTCAACATCAGTTTTCAGTGCCATGTAGAGAGAAAGAACATAACACTTCAGGAGATGGATAATTGTATGATACAGTCCAGGTACATGGATTCATCTTTTTGGGCAGAGGCAGTCAATTATGCCAATTATATTCAGAATCGGATGCCTCACAAGGCAGTTCGACATATGACTCCTGAGGAGGCTTGGTCTCATGCCAAGCCTGATGTATCTTCATTCTTATTTTTTGGTAGTGAAGCATGGGCATTTGTGCCTGATGCTCAGAGGAGAGCGATGGAGCAGAAGAGATGACACCTCATTTTTTTTGGCTACTGCGAGGATGTTAAGGCATACAAGTTGTTTGATCCTAATTCCAGAGAGGTCCTATTTCAACGGGATGTCCAGTTTGATGAGCACCTTCCTACAGTAGATACCCCACTTCCAGAGTCTACTTCACTTACCACTACTCCCTCATCTCTTCCAGCTTTTTTTCAGGATGATGAGGATGATGGTCTTGGTGATCCCCATTTACCTCCACCATAGGATCCTCCACAGATGCCTAGATGGGCTCGTGTTATAGTTGATGTTGTAGGATCTCTGGCTGGTGACCCTTCTACTTCCTGTCACACACAGTCTCATATTGCGGGTTCTAGTCTTGTGAGTCATGCTATTTGTGGTGATCCTCAGACATTTGGGGCAGTGACAGGACATACTAAGTGGGACAGTGCTATGGAGGAGGAGTATTCTTCTTTGATGAAGAATCACACTTGGGATCTTTGTTCTCTTCCTAAGGGAAGAAAGTTAATGTGATGCAAGTGGTTGTATCATACTAAGTTTGCTGCTGATGGTTCTATTGATAAGTACAAGGAACATCTTATTGCAAAGGGGTTTTCATAGGTTGAGGGTATTGATTACACTGAGACATTTTCCCCTATCGCCAAGATGAACTCTATTCACCTTGTCTTATCCCTCGCAGCTTCTCAGGGATGGCCCATTTTTCAGATGGATGTGAAGAGTGCTTTCTTGCACAGTGATCTTAGTGAGGAGATTTACATGGAGCGGCCTTAGGGATTTGTGCAGGATTCCTCCTTGGTTTGTAGAATTTGGCATTCTTTGTATGGTCTCAAATAGGCCCCTTGGGCTTGGTATGAGAAGATGGACTCCTTTCTGCTTTCTACAGGATTCACACGTTGTCATTCTGATCCTACAGTCTACATTCAGTGTCTTGAGGATGAGGTTTTGATCCTTGTGCTATATGTCGATGATCTTCTCATCACAGGTAGCTCATCTTCTATGATTCAGGATGTTTGGCATGCATTGATGGAGAAGTTTGAGATGACAGACCTTGGTCTATTACACTTCTTTCTGGGTCTATAGATTGTTCAGTCCCCTGCTGGGATCTTTGTTTACCAGCAGAAGTATGCTCTTGACATGCTTTAGCGCTTTGATATGCTTGATTGCAAGCCTGCTCCCACACCTTTTCAATCGGGTGTTACTTTGTCTACCTCTTGCACTTCACCCTCAGTGGATGCTACATTGTATCGGCAGTTGGTTGGCAGTTTGTTGTACCTGACACACACTCGTCCTGATCTCTCCTTTGCAGTTGGCCTAGTCTCTTAGTTCTCACACGAGCCTCATGAGAATCATTGGCAAGTTGCCAAGTGAATTTTGAGAGACATTCAGGGCACACTTATGTATGGCATTCATTACACATCAGGGGCTCCTCACATTGTTGGCTACACTGACTCAAATTGGGCTGGTGATGTTGATGATCGAAAGTCTATTTCTGGCTTTGTCTTTTGTCTTGGCTCTGGACCTATCAATGGTCATGCAAGAAGCATAATTCTCATGCACTTTCATCTATAGAGGCTGAGTATAGAGTGGAAGTGCATGCTAGTCAGGAGATTTTATGGCTTTGATAGTTGATGACTGAGTTTGGTTTTCCTCCTGATCGTCCCACTGTTCTGTGGTGCGATAATCAGAGTGCTATTCACATTTCCCACAACCCGGTGGAGCATCAGTGCACTAAACACATTGAGCTTCATATGCATTTCATCCGTTAGTAGATTCAGGATGGTGTTCTCTCTTTGGAGTACATTCCCACTGATGCCTAGGTTGCTGACATCTTCACCAAACCTTTTGCATCTCTGTGCTATCTTTAGTTGCATTCTATTCTTGGGGTGGCAGAAGTTGTCCTTGGGGGGTCTTGTTGAGGCCTTCCTTCCTTCATGTTTTTTTTTCACCATGTTTTTTTATCTCTTTTTGGAGAGGGGTTTTTCCCACTGGGTTTTCTCCTTTATCTCCGGTTCATAGAGATTTCTTTGTTGTTGGGTACCTGATCAGGCCTTGTTGCCGGGACCCATTTTTCCTGCTTTCATAGTTGTGCTAGGTTTGCTTCCTCCTGAGTTTCACTTAAGGGGGGTGTTAGAGTAATAGTACATTTGTCTTTATAATTAAATAACTTTAGTTTAATTATTAAAGCTCACTATTATTCTATTCACTTAAGCTTGTCATTTGTAGGTGCATAATAATTAATATGTTTATTAATTATTAAATGCACAAACCTAGCTTTCTCTGGCTTTAGGGTTTCTTATCTTATATGCCACTTTTGTAATTATTGTATTTTACTTTTTGGGAAATAATAATTTTTCTCTCACTCCGCTGAGATTTTCCAAACCCTTGCTTCTGTCTCTTTGGTTTCCATTCAACATCAGGTATTTGCATGTAGGTGTTCTTGGCGAACTGTGAAGTTGGATTTCTCAACTTCTACAATTTTAAGGTGTCTTAAAGTGTCCTAAGACCCCTTAATGGGTCCTACGACCACTTATGACACCTTACAACCCATTAGAAAGCCTAAGAGTACATCTTAGGGGTTGTAAGGTGTCTTAATGGGTCGTATGACCCATTAATGACTCCTACAACTCTTTATGAACCCTTAGAACCCCTTAGAAAGCCTAAGAGTACATCTTAGGGGTTCTAAGGTGTCTTAAGGGGTCAAAGGACCATTAATGGGTCATACCACCCCTTCTGACACCTTACAACCCATTAGGAATCCTAAGAGTATATCTTAGGGGTCGTAAGATGTCATAAGGGGTCTTAGGACCCATTAATGGGTCCTACGACCCCTTATGACACCTTACAACCCATTAGGAAGCCTAAGAGTACATCTTGGGGGTCATAAGGTGTCTTAAGAGGTCCTATGACCCATTAATGGGTCCTACAACCCCTTATGATACCTTACGACCCATTAGGAAGCCTAAGAGTACATCTTAGGGGTTTTAAGGTGTCTTAAGGGGTCTTACGACCCACTACTAGGTCCTACAACCCCTTATGACACATTACAACCCATTAGGAATCTTAGGAGTACATCTTAGGGGTGGTAAGGGGTCTTATGGTGTCCTAAGACACATTAATATATCCTATGACCCCTTGAGACCCATTAATGTGTACTTGGAACCCTAAGATGTATTCTTATGGTTCCTAAGGGTTCGTAAGGTGTCTTAATAGGTTATACGACCCCTTATGACACCTTATGACCCATTAGAAAGCCTAAGAGTACATCTTAGGGGTCGTAAGTTGCCTTAAGGGGTCCTAGCATCCCTTAACAATTCCTAAGATACAGTAATATGTCCTATGATCCCTTGAGACCCATTAATGTGTGTACTAGGAACCCTAATATGTATTCTTAGGGTTCCTAAGGGGTCGTAAGGTGTCTTAAGGGGTCCTAGGACCAATTAATGGTCCTACAACCCCTTATGACACCTTACGATCCATTAGGAAGCCTAAGAGTACATCTTAGGGGTCATAAGGTGTCTTAAGGGGTCGTAGGACCCATTAATGGGTCCCACGACCCTTTATGACACCTTACGACCCATTAGAAAGCCTAAGAGTACATCTTAGGGGTTGTAAGGTGTCTTAAGGAATCCTAAGACCCATTAATGGGTCCTACGAACCCTTATGACACCTTACGACCCTAGAGAGAGAGAGAGAGAGCACCAAGGAAAATCCATCAAGATACCAAGTACAACAAAGAAGATCAACTATGAAGTTCTAAAACCTATAAATGTTTTCTAAATAGTATGTGATTGTAATAGTCATAAAGGACTAATATGCATTGTAAGTGGACCAATAGTGTCCAAGAGTGTCAAGGATTGTTTAGGGGTTACTAAGAGGTTAGAAGTGTTTAGAATAGGTCTCCAAGATGTTGGAAGTCATTAGGAAGTTTATATTTTATAATTTTTAGTTATTTTTGAGTTGTTTTCATAGTTGAAAGATTCAGATTTTCAAACATAACAGTTACATGGTCTTTTAGTGGGAAACACATGCATAGGAGTCTTTTGGTATTCCTCTTCGAATGTAACTGCCATGAAATGATTGGAGTAGAAGATGAATCAAGTCATTAAATGATATTAGAGTCTTTTTTTTTTTGTGGAGAGGATGTTGTAATGTATGAATTATTCTCTGAGATGTAAATAAAGTTCAGATTTTTTGCAAGTCCAGTCTTGGTTTTTTATCACAAAAAATTCGGTGTTGTTGTGTGGGTCATATCTCCCAACTCAACCATTGGATCTTTCTCATCTTGGAGTATGTTTTAGAGAGCCTAATTATGCCCATCCTCCTCAGAGGGATTCATTTTATATTGTTTTATGCAAAATTTATTCATGACAGAGTACGGGTCTATGCAGAGGGTAGCGATAGGACAATTTTGGATGAATTTTTAAGATGCATGCACTAGTACTTAGTGCCTGTGCATTAGAGATTTCCTTGGTATTATTATTATAATATTAATACTAATTTTAATATAAAAACATTAATATTAAAAAAAATGATATCTATAATAATAATTAAAAACTAAAAAAAAAATTGAAAATAACATGGAATGAAAAAGTTTGAAATTGCAAATGTTGAAATTTTAAATGGAAAGCAAAATTTTGGCAGCAAAAATCTGATATCCGATTTGAAAATCTGATATCCAATATCCGATTTCAATTCTGATATCTGATTACACTTGTGCATTGACTTTTGGTTTGGCCATGTGTACTAACACCCAGGCCTACTAAAAAGTCAACACGCTTTTTAGCGCATTTTTGGATGAGTGAAAAGAGGATTTTTTTGACATTGCCACTTTTTGGCATACCATGATCCTACACATGCCCCTATATTTCCTAGATATTCCATTATCACTTGCATCAGTCAACATTGTTCCTCTTATCCCACATCCTATACTTTTGTACATATCAGTCATGTATATACTCCTCCATCCCATTTTTATATATGTTGTCCTATCCCAATCCCTGAGCTTCAGTCCTATAAATATCTTTTCTATGTCAGTCTAGTCTTGTATCCAGTCCCACTTGTACATATCTTGCGTCCTTGGTTGATCTCCTTGTAGAAAGTGATCCAGTTCCATTCTGAATCCTATGCTTCAGCAAGTTCCTTATGATGAAATCTTGTTTCAACAATTTGATAATCACCGCATCTTTGGCCAATCAGATTCACACTTGACATCTCCATGGAAATGGGTCCTTGAGGATGTATCCTTCCTCTCGTTGACCTAAATGCAATCATCTTTTTGGAAATGGGTCCTTGAAGATGTACCCTTCCTCTTGTTGACCTAAATCTAGATCATCATCATCACTAGATTCTTGTAGGATGTATCCTTCCTCTTGACCTAATCTCAATCCAATCATCATCCCATATCGTTGATATCTCTAGAAAAAGGCATCTTGTTATTGAATTTTTGATCTTGAAATTTGATTTTGGTTCTTGGTTATCATTCCTAATTCTCTCAGTTGTTCTCCTCCTTAAAGTTGGCATGATTCTTTATATCATGGTATGTTGTGAATGGATGCACCTAGGATACAGAACTTGATCTTTTTGTTTTATGCTTGTGAGTCAGTCGGATATGACCCTTGCATGTATGTAATCTATTTGGGTTCACATGCTGTACTTGGGAAGTGTCATTTTCTTATGGGCTTTTCCAATATCATTTTGACCATGGCTCTTCTGGGACTCATGTGTGATGCTGGGGCAACCCTCGCGTGTTTTTTTGTGTCAGTCCTCTGCAACATCAGTGACAAGGCCTCATGTTCCTAGTAACCTTGGCATGGTCTCTAGTGTTGCTATATCAAAATAAGTGCTCAACTACATGGCGGTATTCCATCCCAGAATAGCCCTCGCTCAAGCTTCAAGAAAAATACTTCCATCAAATCCCCAACAAAGCATTCTCTTTTAGTCAAATCAAATCCTGTCTCAAATCTAACCCTTCATCCTTGATGCAAACCTAACTATCCCATCCCTCATTCTTCTATCCCCTCCCTCTTTCTTCTATCGTACCTTTCTTTTTTTCTTCTATCTTGTCTCTCCTAGCCGTCTTTTCAAGATGCCTCCAGGGCTTCACCTTTTCTCCCTGTCACCCTCTCGAGGGGGCATCATCCTGTCATTCTATTCTAAATTCTATCCTAATCATCACTCTGGGGTAACTTCGTTCCCTACGTCCACATCTTCACATTTTCTATTGTTTTAAACATCTTTGAAATAGTGTTATTCTAACACTATGTCAAAGAGGGGCAAAATGTAGACACCTAAATCTGATTAACACATCTCATGACATTTAGTACCTTCTAGGACATATCAGCTAAGTAATTAAGCATTACCTAATTGATATATGTCATCCCCTAGCCCTAATTAATTCAATTAATTGGCTATAGTCCTAATTAATTATTAAAAGAAACCAATAGCTTAATAATTAATTAAAACCCCCATTCCCCTATTATTGAATGAATATGTTATTTATGTAAGTCATTCATTAATATTCCCTCAAACCTCTAACCTAACGTATCCTAAACCCCTAACCTTGAGTCTGAACTCAACCCAACCCTTTCACACATGCTAACCCTTCCTTATCCCCCTAATCACCCTTCTTATCTCCTAACCCTAATCCTAATTCAATCCCTAACCTTGTCACATTCCTAATCCTTGATTAGGAACTCAACCCACAAAATACAAAGTCAATAATCTCAAGTCATGCTTATCCATAAGCATAAATATCCCTTACACCCTCATAAATGCTTCTTACATCCCTCATTAAGGCTCTTACACCCTCTTTATGAGACTTATCTTCTAGAGGCTTCTTTGTCCATTTCCCTAAATGGTCACTTTCCTCCCTACTTTCAACCCAATCCCCTTGTGACAAGTGTCACAATTTGATGCACTTGAAGAAGCACAATCTATGTGCTCTCTTCTAGTGGCATCTAGACCTCTCTTCAACTTTGCATCTGAGCCCTTGGTTTTCCTACCCATTTTCTGTATAAGGAACCCCTTTCCTTCATATTTTCAATCCACTTTTACATGCAAACTTATAATGCAAATTTTAAATAGTCATCCTAGCCATCTAAGAGTATCTTGAAGTTTTTTAGCATAATATAGTTTGAGCTCACATCTATTTTTAATTAGCATCTTTCATTAAGCAAATAGACATAGCTAAATATCAAATAGGATCTTGAACAGGCTTTTAGGAAGTTTTCACTTCCTATTCCATAAGCTTATTTCAAGTTTTTATTTAAGGTCTAATCTTGTATGTAGTTAATTTTTTAAGTTGTTGAGTATTTTTAATAGTTGATTATGCTCCTAACATCTTAGATTTCATGGCTTACAAATTTATAATTATAGAGTTTAAATTTAGAACTATATTCGCACCGTAAACCCCTACAAAATGGGAAGTATCCAAACAATTACAAAATTTGTTGCCACAAGGGCATTGGTTGATCATATAAGAAAAAACAAAAAAAAAAAAAAATGTGGAAACCCCATTTCAAGAATAGAAACACTAAGGGTATTCATCTCCATCCCTGTCTGGGAAGAATTGTCTATGGAGGATAATATCCCTGAATTCCTCGAGCCAGGTGTAGTCCGTCTCCTCAAAGTCCTCGAGGTGAAACCACTTCCGCAGGAAGTCCCTCCCCAGCTGCTCCCACTTCCGATGTCGCGTCAACTGCCTTTCATTAAGGTTCAGTAGGAAGGGTTGTCTTTCCGCATTTCTACCTCACTGGATAAGATTTTCAATTTCATCAGCCCAATGGATACCCAACCCCGGTTCTGTGAAGACAATGACTTGGATGTCATCCACCAGAAATTGATCCTTGAAAACATTCTACAACAACATAAGCATGACTACCTTCTCTCCTTCAAGGTCGAGAAGAGACACCAGGAAGTAGGACATAATGTCTGTGATGACGTGGTATATCTTCTCATTGCAAATGAACTCATGGCTGAGCACCATCAACACAACATTGTTAATGAAAGAGCCCACTTCCTTGTAAACGAAAGTGAGAACTTCGTCTAGTATCCTACCCAAAAAGGGCTTTTTCTCATTAGTGGATGTAGTTCTCAACCTAATTGGTGTGTCCATCTCTACTTGCAGAGTCTTCATACCCTAGGGCCTAAACTAAAAACCTAATTGGTGTTTCCATCTTTATTTTCAGAGCCTCGATACCCTAGGGCCTAAACTAAAAGCCTAAATCTTCAAACTACACAAAAATTTTAAATTCTACGAATCTACAGAATCACAGATCTAAAAACTTAAAACTAGAGGGTAGAGGCTGAAAGGCAAAAGCAAATTGAAATTGATGAAGAAGCAAGCAAGAATGTCTATTAATAGAAATATTCCATATCTTCCATATCTTTAGGTAAATCATTCCCATTAATGCACAAGTGTGGGAAATTTCTAATATAGTCTCTATACTAATAACTATAGTTTGTACTAGTACAATTTTATAAATCCTACGATGTGCCTGATGGCTAAAGAATATCACTGTCACTCTGACAAGATATTCATTTCTTCCAAGTTATCATGCCAACCTTGAAACATGTATCCATTCTGCAAACTTCTTGGAAAAATCAATTTCTTTCGAGAAATAGTGCCCGAGATAAAACTCTAGCCATTGATGTACGATCAATCAAAGGTCTCAATTAATATGTTTACAATTTAGGGTTCTAAAAAAACAAGTTTAAGGTACGTGTTGAATGTATCAATGCTCATAGTTGATAGTACAATGTACATACCACGTGCAGTTGCCAAATGTACATACCACTTGCAGTTGCTAGTGACGACGAACAACTTCACTACCAAAGAGGCGATATTAACTCGACGTGACTGGGAGTCTGAAAATTGTAATTATTAGATGTTTTATGAATTTCCATTTGGCATTTGCTAATTTTATATTTTAGTTTTACTTTAAATTTTAAAGATTAACTACTTTAAACTTTCACAATTTGGCAGTCGCACAGTCACACATGTGACATTATACATGCAAAAGTTAAGTAATATTAAGTTATTACTGTCAAATAAATAATATACTATCATACATTAACATTTTTTTGGTTCATTTTCAACTTCACAAATTATAAAATCACATATGTCAGACATACATATTTACAATTAAATCCATAAAAACAAACTGAAATGAAGTTACAAACTTTTCATTAATATTTTCTATAAATTTACAATATTCAGAATTTCAGACTTGGAGACTTGAAGTACCTACAAAACTTTAAAGACAAAACCTACTAGAGTGAAAATTTCAAAATTTCAGGCGGAGGCCATAGGGACACAACACTAAGGATTTTCCCCTTTGTCTAAGTAGAACTTTTCAGAGACGATAAGCTCTGCGAATTCATACAACCATCCATAGTCCACCAAGTCATCCAACATAAACCATTTGCGAAGAAAATCCATACCAATCTGCGCCTATTTCCTATGGCGTGTCAACTGCTGAACATCCAGGTTCAAAAGAAAAGGTTGAATGGAAACATATTGGTCTAACTCAAAAACCTTGTGTAAATCACTTGCCCAAGGGATCCCCATTCCTAATTTTCCATAAATGACAACCTCAATAGCGTCACCCAGGAATTCATGTTTAAATAGCTTCCTTAACAGAAGGAGCATATCCACCTTCTCTCCCCTGAGGTCCAGAAGAGATGCCAAAAAATGGGATGTAATTTCTGTGTTAACTCGGTACCTATCGACATTTTCCAAAAATTCACGGCCCAACACCATCCTCATAGCCTCATTTGTTAAGGGTCCAAACTCCTTGGAAACTGATTCAAGGGTTTGGTCTGAGACCTGGCCCAAAAAGACCTTTTGTTCCTCCACAGATGTGCTTATCAAATGGACAAGAGTGTCCATCTTCAAAAAACAACTAGAATATCTGAAATTATACAGACCCAATCTTTATAAATAGCCTAGAGGCAATCTTTCAATCACTAGCAAAGGCAGACCTAAACCAACGGAGAATTGAAGAAGAAAGAAGCATAGATCATCTATAAATAGACCTCAATTCTTTCTCTAACCTAATTAATTCATTTGTCCTTCAAAATTTTGTAAATCTTTCATATTAAATATGCATGAGTATGTGAAATTAGTTCATTTGTCTTTAGAATTCTGTAAATCTTTCATATTAAATGCATGACTGTGTGAAATTAGAAATAGCCAGATTTAGTGTCAGTGATAAAATATTTCTTTTATTAACGACAACTGCAATATATTATCAACCATCCACGTAAACAGATGTAAGACTTGATACGTGTAAATAATGATGTCATTACGTGATTTCCATTAATTAGATAATGGTTAAGGTGCAGATTAATTTGATACGTGTCATCATTCCAGTGACTTCTTAGAGAACTTTGTTTCCTTCAAGAAATTGGGCCGCAATTAAACTTTAGCCATTGATCTAGGATAATCAAACGGTCTCAAATAAGACATTTAACATTATAAATGATGGATGTTACTGTTAGGTTGCGCGTCGATATAAATTTTTGTGCTTATCGATACCAATGTGTTTAATCTGCAAACAAGTTATTAGTTGGCGTTGGCCCACATGACACATTGACGATTCCCATCTTTTGAAAATCGCCAAATAAAATATTTATTTTTCCCATATTTAACAATAGATTAGCCAATAAAAAAATATAATTTCAAACGGCACATAAAATTGCCAGTACAAATATTTTTTTTCCCTTAAAAAGAAAATCATTCGCCTCATATATTATAATATTTTTAGTTCAAAAGAAAAAAATTTGCCTCACACAATATATATTTTCCCCCACCTTAATGTATTATTCGCCAGGATTTTATGGAATTTTCATTCGGTAGGAAAAAATTTGCCTTCACCTTTATATTATTTTCCTAATTTAGAAAAAAACTTCACCATCATCAAGAAAAAATTTCCCCTAAATTAATGTACGATTCACCAGGATTTTACACATTTTCCTAGGAGGGGGTTTCTTAAAGTTATCCCTACCCACTGTTTATAATCCATGTATCATTCTTGCTTACATGTGATATTAAGGCTTCTTCTTCTTGCTTTTCTTCATCAGAATTATCCTTGATAGCAACATATACAGCTGTAGACACCTTAAAATGGACATACTTCTGACCTTACATTACAAACACTAATTTTCATCTATTAATTAATAGTTTTTTAATCATTAATTAATTATCTATTTTCTTCTAATTTCATTCCCCAAATCATCTAATCAAATGCCCAAAATTAATTAAATAATTAATTTTATTTAATTAATTAACCTTAATTGATTAATCTCCATTAATTAATTAAATTCAATTTCCTAAATTTTAAATTTAAATATTTAAACTTATTAATTAATTCTTCTAATTAAATTAATTTAATTTCATTCAATAATTCAATTCTAAAATAAAAAGAATTCAATTATCTCACATGTTGAATACTTTAATTAGAAAAATGAATTAAATATTCAATTAAATCCTTTCTTTAGTTCAAAAAAGAGAACTCTTGATCAGATCTCTGATTGCACGAATTAATCCACCTACCTCTTCAGTTCAAAAAGGTAACTCCAAATCACCTCTTCAATTCAAAAGGTAACTCATAATCAGCTGTTCAGTTAACTAAACTCTATCTCCTCTCTCCCAGTTGAAGAGGTGGAGTTTATTGATGGCTTCTCGAGTTCCCTTTGATCTTAACCATTCATCCTCCTATCTCTGGGATTGATCTCAATCGTTAATATCATTTTCACATTCTATATAATCAACCCTTCATAACCATTTGAAGGATCCAAGATTTCAAGCTTTCATGCACCATTACTTTGTTAGATTGGTTCAAGCATCAATCCTTCTTGCAATCAAACATCCAAGATTTCAAGCTCACGTGCGCCATTACTCTATTAGATTGGTTTAAGCATCAAGCCTTCTTGCGATCACATATTCGATATCATATTCTTGATGCTCCCAAGTCATAGACGCTACCCACACTAATACTGAGCACCACACAAATAGCGTTTCAGAAGGAGTAGAGAGAGACAATAGAAGATTCAAGCTTTGTTGGTTTGCATTTTTTTATATTCCTCCTTTATTGCTTGTCATTTTATTGATTCGTAGTTTCAATCTTGGTATTTATTTGATTGATTTCCCCCATTGCAAATCGGTGCTACTAACACCCCTCGTTAACTTGAGATTGTGGAGGCAGATTTGATCCTGTGACAACAACTTCTTCGCTATCATCATCATCTATGTCATCATTGGTTAGTCCTTCATTAGCAATATGATATGACTTCTTACCTTTGTTTTTGAAATCTCATAATCTCCTGAATATGTTTTCTCTTTTGTTATCATCTCGATTGTCTTTCTTCTCATCACTGTCAATTTTAGGGCATCTACCAGCAATGTGACCAATCTTGTTACATTTAAAACATTTCAAATGTAGCTTACCTCAGTACTTTCCTTTACCTCTCTGTATTCTTCTAGCTAGTAGAGCTTCAAACTCTTTTTCATTTGCTTCATCTTCAACATATAATTCTTCTAACTCACTCTTGCAACTATAAAATCTTTCACTAGCACTACTTGCATACCCATCACTAGGTCTAGACTTCCTAGAACTTCCAATCTCCAAAAATGGTTTAAATGCAAACTCAGTCCTAGCAGCCGTAGGTAAACTTTATCAAAATCATTAAGCTCAAAAGAAATCAACTCACCAATAGTAGCATCTAGTGAAACAATCATCTGAGGAATGGATCTCAGTTCTTGTATTGCAGATACTCAAGCATGGCATACATAGGTAACAATGTCCTCAACAGTTTGCTTGTTACTGTAGATGTCTAAAATATCCTTATATTAATTTAATTAATATTCCCATAACATTATAGTTAATTTTAAATTAATTATATTTGTTATATTCTTCTATCTATTTAATTAAATATGATTCACTTTCCTTAGTATTTGAATTTAATTTAAATACTACCCCTTTTAATGTATTAAATCTTATTTAATACATTATCCCTCATTAATCCCCTTCAAATAAATTTTTAATTTATTTATTCCTCCACATGACTTAAATTCTACTAAGCCAAATTAATCTAAATTTTAAATTTAGATTAAGCTAATTTGAATCTAGATCCTACCCTACTTCACATCACTCTCACCAAATAAACCTACTCACTAATTAACTAAAGTTAATTAGGCTAATTTCTTGATTCCTACACCAATTAGTCCTAATTATTTGCTCACACATGTGTGAGCAAATTTCCAAAAATCCACTTTTCCAAATAATCCTTATTTGGTGCCAACAAGGTTTCTTACACCTATGATGACACCTTCTTACACTTTCTAAAAGTGTCTCATTGGTCCAAAATGTTTACACCCTCTTACACCTCTTACAAGATCCTTCACATGTGTACTTTAAGTACACTTTGACCCATCATATCCAAAGTTGCTCACACATGTGTGAGAAAAGTGGGCCTCTTGCATGGCATATGTGTCCCTCATGTGGCACCTATGTGGATGCCACATGAGCTCCACCTCATCCAAGCCCTCTCTCTCCAAAAACTCTATAAATAGAGGCCTTTGTCAAGAGCAAATCATCTCCCTTTTATGCATTGTTATCATGTTAGTTTGATTCTAGAACATTTAGTATTTTTATAGTAATTGTAGTTCTTAGTTCATGTTTATTTCATTTTGAATCTAGATATTACATCTTAGGCTCATAATGGAATGAATCTAGTTCTATTATCTCATGCATATCATCTTAGTTTAGTTTTTTGAATCTTAATCATAGTGTAGTCTTGCATTTGCATTCATGGTGGAAGCTTGAGGCAAGTTTTCAATACTTGTTTCTTGAGTTCTTCATTCATCTTAATCATTTAGTTTGCATTCATAGATCAAAGTGGGGATAGTATATTGTGTTGGGAGAGGACACCCACACACCTCTCTAAGAGCAAATCAACAAGGTCTTGGGTGCCCTTGTTTAGCTCATCGGAGGTCATGATGGGATCCTTTGTTTAGAGTATGTTTAGACATGTTAAGTATGCTTATTTGATGTATTTCTGTAACATTTGCATGTCTAAGTGTGCTCCCAATAGGTTAGATTCTAGCATGTACATTTTGGCACACCTGGTGGGACCCACATCCCTTCTTTTCTAACATTTTTTACAGATTTTCTGTGGTTCTGAAAATTCTTACGCAAACCCGTCTCCACTCTGGAGTCACCATCTCCGCTGATTACCATCTCCACTCCTCGACCATCTGTGAAACTCGGTCATCTGCGCCTATATCTCACCATCTCCACCTATTCAAAAAATAGACTTATAACACTGTGGTTTTCAACTGCTTTTTATCAACTTTTTAGCATTTTTAACTCTTGGGTTTTTGACAGTAACACAGTTTTTAGGAGTTAAATGCTATCTAGTTTGATAAAAATATTATTTTTAAGTTGGTTAAGTCTGTTCTTTTTAACAGAATCTAACTGTGTGTACTTTTTTGTCTGTGTAGGTATATCACCATTTCTGTAGATCGTCATCTACATAGATCACCGTCTGCGATACTTAGCCATCTACGCATTTTTCTAAGTTTTGTGATTTGTTGCAGCATTTAATATCTGAGATTTCAAACTACTGACGAATTTCATGCAGGTTCCTTAATGATTTTTTTTAACAGATTATTAAAATGAACTTGTATGATTAAACACTTGTCTTGGAATGTATGTTGCTTAAAATGAAAACCCACTCAATCTTGAATGTTAAAGGAATGAACTTCACCAATCTTGAATGACATAAGGTATATAAACACACATTTTCAAGCTTTCTCTTTGCTGTGTGGGAAATAAATCGAACATGAATGATTAACCATACTATTGTGTCTTTTGCTTAGATAGAAAAACACATAGTTGCTTTTAATAGGTTCAATTTGGAATGAACATTTCTTGGTGTGTTTGAAGAAGTGTTTCTCAACACTTTTTTTGAGCTATATGTCATTATATTTAAAACCTTTAAAATACGTGATGCTATGATTAAGTTATAGCCATATCCTCTCCCCTCGCCTTTGTAGATCTTGGGTGAAGAGAAATCTTAGCTTAATCAAGCTTCTAGAGAGGCCTGACTAGAGGGTGTGTTTCCCCTTTAATCAAGCTTTCTCTTTGCTGTGTGGGAAATAAATCAAACATGAATGATTAACCATACTATTGTGTCTTTTTCTTAGATAGAAAAACACATAGTTGTTTTTAATAGGTTCAATTTGGAATGAACATTTCTTGGTGTGTTTGAAGAAATGTTTCTCAACACTTCTTTCGAGCTATATGTCATTAGATTAAAACTCTTTAAAATATGTGATGCTATGATTAAGTTATAGCCGTATCCTCTCCCCTCACCTTTGCGGATCTTGGGTGAAGAGAAAGCTTAGCTTAATCAAGCTTCTAGAGAGGCCTGACTAGAAGGTGCATTTCCCCTTTAGAGGATGACCTCAAACCGGTAATCTCTTCGGCCGATATAGAAACAAAGTGTGACCCAAATGTCCTCTTTATCCCTTCAAGCTCGGGCGGGTTTTTTTAATGGTAGTCCATACTAAGTGAATATCATCAGCATATTGGCATGGTTGAACTAGAGACTTAAGTGTCTCACACCATACAAACTGATTGCTGGGATGCCACAAAACCTTGCTAGCAACTATAAATTAGTAGCCTACTCAATTCACCTCCGAACAGTGACTTATTATAGTTCAAGGGGAGGAAAGATTCTCCCCCAAAGATTCCCATCATACATGTCCTAGGTTATTGTGTTGCGAAAGAGATCTTTGTAGAATGACAACAATACCTAGCAAAAGGCAAAAACACGGGCACCTTTTCAGGGGTGACATTGTTGTGTGAGCTGAAGGACTACCAAGCAATGGTCCTATAATATTTCATGTGAAGCCAAATTCCTAAGGTAGCTACTGTTTGAACTGTCTTCGTTGTGCTAGACCCAGTAAAAACATAAGTGGCTTGAAAGAGTCACTTGAACATACACAAACGAGATATTACAAGTTGAATCAATATTTTCCAATGTCACATTTGCTAGTATCCCTCAAGGTTGCTTTGTCCCTTGTTGGATTGTCTTAAGATGTGTGTCTATTATTTTTTTGGTTTGCATGTGTTGAAATCAATTCTTTCCATTGAACAAATTTGCCCAAAAATTAGACTAAAGGTCAAAAATCTGCCCAGAATTTCAACACACTTCCTTAGCCACAGTCGGTCATCTCCGCTCTGGATCCATCATCTGTGCAGATTACCATCTATGCAGATCACCATCTGCAAAGATCGTCAGCTGCGTCTGAGACTTTCGTATCCACTTTAAAACAGTTAGCTTCCAAATTTATTGAGATATTCAAAATTTGACCTTTTACAAGACCCTAGAACATTTGTCCTAGATCATTCATTCATTCAGCCAAAATCAGATTTTCCATGACATGAGCAATTTCAAGAAACATAAGAAGGTTAAGCTTCCAACACCTCCAGTCTGTAGACAGCAGAAGGAAACCACTCATAAATCCAAGGAATACTAGCATATTACAACATCTATCAAACAAGAGATTGAGCATCGTGAGAAAATTGACAAAATCCTCTACAATAACAAAGTTTGCAATTTCATGGCTAAATATTCTATCAACAGTTCTTTTTTTGCCATTGAGCAATATGATTAGATAACATCTTTCTTCTGGATCATTCTTCCATTCTTCCACCGTCATTCTTCCTTCTCTTAGAGCATTAGATCAAACCATCAAATCAAATCAATTCTTTAGGTTGAAAGACCTTAATCAAAGTATCACAAACCTTCATCCTCAAACAAACACAACATTGCTTGTAGACCATCAGTCTGTCTCAAGTAATTTAAATCCCTTAGTGATGTCTCATTCTGCTTGAGATCACAATTCCATCTTCAAGTAGAATAGGTGTTACTTTAAATACTTTTATGTTTGTATCATCATAAGGTTTTGTCATGCTTAGGTTTTGTTCAAAAAACCTTTAAATCAATTAATCAATCCAATCAATCCTCAATCAATCAAATCAAACCCAATCAAATCCAAGATCAAGATCTTTTCTCCATTTCATTTCTTAGATCTCCTTGTCTTCCATTCTTCTAAATCCACCATTGTATGGTAGTCACTCGATCCCAAGCTAGAAACATGAGGCGAGCAACATTCAACACTATTACCCATGAGGAGAATCCATTTGCCACTCAATACTTTCAAGGAACCGGGGTACAATCTGAGGAAGTGCCTAAAGAAACTAAACTAGTGGACCAAGAAGAAAGACCCACCCAAGTGATGGACTTCCTTAGTGACCCATACAACTTAGAAATGGTTGAGAAAACCATTATGCATAAGAGTGTTGAAATATTCTTAAATCTTGTTCATAATGGTGTCACAGTTCCTGTTGACTTTGCTAAAATGCTCCTTACCTAAAATGTCACCAAAGTTGATGCTGCCACTGCTGCAGCCATGACTTCTACCTCAAATGATACATCATCACATGACACAGGTAAAGGACCTATTAGCGAACCTCTCATATCAGTACCTACATCAGCACCTGTGTCAACAACTGCATTAATACCTCAATTGACACCTGAACAAATTCAACAGATCATAAGTGATTTTCCAAACAATACTACACATAATAGCACTCAAACGACAACAACTCAAGGAGAAAGTGCTAATGTCAATAACATAGGGCAGATTTCCATGCCCTTGTCTTCATCTTTGTTTCAAACAATGGGGGAAAAAACATCTGCAACCAATATGTCATGAGCCTATCAATATATACCTCCTCCTACTATTGGTATGACCTCCACGGGCTTTTCAGCTACACAATTTGGAGGAGGCAGAGGTTATGTACCCCCATTTGTCACATAGAATACTTCAGACTTCACCCAACAATTCAATGATCTCAAGAACATTGTACAAGGCTTAGAAAATGGGGGCAAGAAAGATTTTTCTTTTGAGGAGATTTGTCCCTATCCATTTGACAAGTCTATCATGATGCAACCATTCCCACCAAACTTTGAGATGCCTAAATTTGAGAAATACAAAGGTGAAACATGTCCTCTACAACATCTCA
>MU226274.1:1701207-1711301 GCA_018584345.1 Thuja plicata | reverse complement strand
TCTTCATTCATCTTAATCATTTAGTTTGCATTCATAGATCAAAGTGGGATTAGTATATTGTGTTGGGAGAGCACACCCACACACCTCTCTAAGAGAAAATCAACAAGGTCTTGGGTGCCCTTGTTCAACTCATCGGAGGTCATGATGGGATCCTTTGTTTAGAGTATGTTTAGACATGTTAAGTATGCTTATTTGATGTATTTCTCTAACATTTACATGTCTGAACATGCTCCCAACAAGTTAGGTTCCAGCATGTACAGTTACATCTTCTTCATTTATCTGTCCTCTAGCACCTCTGATAGCATTCACAGTTTCCTTCAGTCTTGCACTGTATAGTGTAACATTTTCACCTTCTTTCATTCTCATAGAATCAAATTTGCCTCTTAAGCTTTCATTTTTTGTCTTCTGAACATGTTGATCTCCACCATGTACCAATTCAATCTTATCCCACATTTATTTTGTTGTATCACATCCTTTAAGGTCATTGAACTCCAGGTCGATGAGAGTAGATGATATCTCAATCATAACTTGTGTGTGCTCTTTTCTTTCTCTTATTTTCTCAAGTATCAAAGGACCAAATGGCAGTGGTGAATATTCATTATCAAGATAGTATAGTGCATACTCTCCAATCCCAGATAGGTGCAACCTCATTCTATTTTTCCATGTAGAGAAGTTGTCCTTATTCAACTTTTGTGCCTCCCTTTTATACATCTTCAGATCTTTAACTCAAGTCTTTTAAACTTATCTCTTAGAGTACTTATCTCTGATACTAATTGTTGGATTACTGAGAAGGGGGGGGTCAATCAAAAAACAATGATACTTTAAACTTTAAAAATTAACTCTTATTCAACTCGGTAGGATAAACAATAGTAACAACCGAATCACCAAATAACTTCAATAACTCAAAAAACAACTTGCATAAACAGTAAATATCATGCACATGAAACATTCAACACACATAACACTAGATTTAATGAGGAAACCCAATTTGGGAAAAACCTCTATGGGAATTGTCACCCACAAATGAAAATACTCTTCTGCAGTATGCTCGGTTAAAAGTCAATCATGTTAAAGATTACAATACACATTGTTATATGTGACCCTATTAGGAGATTTACCACAGAATTGTTAAGATCTTCACCTTGTTAGGAGTGGCTTGGTTAGAGGGATTTGAACACTCTTTTAGAATATCACCTTTCTCAAGGATTTTACAATAAAACTATTAAGTCCACTCGGTAAAGAGATTTCTCTGTTACAAATTCAAATAAGAAACAATATATAAAATGATTTGTTAAAGTACAACTACCTCTTTCTTGATCAAATCCCTTATGCGCTCTCTAACTACTAGCATCAATACTTTACCTATCTCTGCTCTAGACTCAGATTTACAAATGTTTTCTCTTCACTGCATCATTTGATAGCACTTCAACACTTCAACTTGTCAGCCCTTGTGTTATTCAAATTCATCCTTTACATAGACTATGTTTTTGCCTCTTAATCTCCTTGATTAGGTTTTCCTTCAATCACTTTTAGCCATCAGATCAACTTTTTGAACGAATTGAGTGAACTTGAAACTCGGTGAACCCCTTCAGTATCACCTCAGAACTTGCTTTTTTCTTGGAAGTAAAACCATCACTTTTGTCGCTTAATCTATACCATATATCTTTATGTTGAATTATCCCATGTGTAGATCTTGTAACTTAATTCTTCTTCATCCTTGGAATCTTCCAAGTCACTGTCTCGCCATTAAATGTGTTCTTATCCTTGTTTCTAACATCTGTTCCACTCAACAACTAACTCTCAGTTTAGCAACTAACATGCACTGCTCGGTGCCTCAATGTCTTGGTGTCTTGTCTGACTTACATAACCCTTTACCAATATACTTCTTTCTGCTCGGTAAATTAACTATTTAGTCTTACCAACTTGATAAAGTAGAAAGGAATTATCTCAATATGAACTTATCATTGTCTGAACTTTATTAACTTGCCCAATTAAATCAACTCCGAAAGATATGGAAATTCAATGTGAACTAGAAATCAATTGCTTAACATCAATGAAAAAATAACAACTGATCTAATCCTTTCTACAATCTTGTATACCTCTGATCTCAGTCTTCATCATCATTTCCATCAATTGCGTAATAGTGTTTCCATACATGACAACCTTTATGCAATGCTAATTGGGCCACTTGCCAACAATCCATCTATCCAAGAATATCATGATATAGGGGTTAGCATAAAGGTCTTCTAGCCTACATATATGAAACTCAATTCCATGAATCATAGTCCTTAGACTGAACAATAGAGAGACCATCTCGACATGGTCTACTCCTAAATCAAGATCTTTTGATGTCTACAGATGTAGATCCTCTTAGCTTCTCCCTCTTATCACATAAGCATACCCTTCTCACATACTCCAATCATGGAAGATATATTTCTTTAAAAGAGACTCTAATTATCTGATACGTAATTATTTATTCGTTGATCACAATCATTACATTCATAGGAGAAGTTTCCCGTACACAAATGTACTTGTCTGATTTCATACTAACATGAGTGAATGTAATAAACCGTGGATTTATCCCTAGGCCTCACAACACCAGACATTCATAATAATGAGGTTTCCTTATGAAGCTCTAAGTACACGCATCAACCTCCTAACCTCCTCGTTCCAGGTTGCCTCTGAAGAAATGTCAGACTCCTTCTAAATCTGATTTTAATCTTCAACTTAGTCCTATAACTGAAAACATCAAGTTCTTTTTCCCTTGAATGCAATCTCTTATGCTTCTTGATTCATCTTGAAAGCATTTCATGGAGAGGTTATAAATAGTTCATAGAACTAAACTATTCCGAAGGGAAATACCAATGATAGAAACAAGATTTACTATGTCATTGTTATAACATGAATTAATTACATAAAATTCATAACTAATAATCAAAGGTATAATCATTAAATACTTATCTCTTCTATTCAAAAGACAATGCCCTTTAGGCGATAGATTATTTGGAGTGTTACGACACTGTCCCGAGCTTGGATTGAATTTTTTCACCATCTTTTTTTTTAAATGTGTGTATATTCAATAGATTAAAATGATAAGTTCTGGGCATTGGAAGGCACCAAGAGCAAAAGTTGTTTGGTTATTCAAAAGAATGTCCAAACTAAGGATACAATCTATCACAGGTTTGTATTGCCAACGCTTATATCTTGAAGTTTCATCAACTGTGCAACACTTACATCTTGAAGTTTCATCAATTGTGCAATGAATGAACATGCAGAAGGTTGCAATCTTCTCCAAGTCACAATCCCAATCAACATTCCCCATGCCTCGCATCATTCGATAGAATCGATTGTAGTGGGATTAATGAAAACGACACCTCTCATTTGTTACACTCGTATCCGATATGCAATCATCCAATTCTTGTGTTTTAACCCCTCTCAAGTTTGGGACTCCACTCCTCCAAATGCGTATCAACATCAAATTTATATATCCAATATATATAAGGACGCCAACTCCAACATTAAGGGGATTCTTCAATTATTTATTGAACCGTTATTGTCTTTACAAAGCGATTGTATGGCCAATATGCAAATGTCCACAGGCATAAGGCTTCGTCAATATTAATATTTGGATTGAATTCACAAGTCCATCGCCGATGCACATGATGTAAAAGATGTAGCACCAATATTCATCCAAGACAATATCCGTATTAGAATTTGATCGGATATGTCTTACTTTTATTATGTTGCCCAGGGAAAATCGAGACACTAATTTGAACCCCACAATTATTGAATCTACTAAAGTTATTTCGTCCAAGCTTTAGCTTGATGAATAATATCTAATTCGCCGTGAATACTTGACCATTACATTGATCTGTAGATCTTCATTGATCATATTATTATTTTCATCAATAATATTCTTCATGACTGCCAGATTGATATTTCTTTCTGTCATATCGGTTATGTTAGAGTATCATGCTTTTAATCACAACATGTCTACATGGTTTCTCTGTCGTAAAACCTTTCTCCGAAACTTGACTGCTCTTTCTCCAACTTCCTATTATGTATTCTTCCTATTCAGCACTATCTGAAGGGCTCGAACTCTACACACACCGTCGAGGGCTCGATGAACCCTCCGCCATAGACTTGGGCTTCATTAGTATGGTTGATGCCGTAGTAAAGCATTATAAAATTCTGCTCAGAAAGCCTGTTTAATTGTGATCAACATGCATTCAAATTTGTGTGAGCACTTTCTTGGGTAATTTGGCCCGTTTGAAGAAGGTCTCTGCTTCAGCTTCGCTGATCCTATCGTCGTGGTCCAAATCTTCCCTCTAAAAGTACGCATCAAACATATCCATGCCTGCACTCATCTAGATCGATTTCCCCCGATTTCTCAGCCTCCAAGTTCTACAAGTCGATGTAGACTTCCACGAAAACAAGTCGATATTGATCGTTCGATGAAATCCTTTGCCCAAATACAGTGCCGAAATTGGTTAACTCAAAACCCAAATGCAAAATATGGAACGACATTGTTAAAAAAAACTTTGCCTATGCTTAAGACTTTCTCTCTCGACACAACTCTCGTCCGTATCATTTCCTCTTATGTGCTACTGACGTATCAGATTCGGTTGGAACAACAACTCCAACACTCGATCATTCTCTTTGTTTTAATTCTCAGATAATGAGAATCGATTTCTTCAGCGACAACAGAGATGTTCAGCAATCTGGAAGGCCTTGTGCATATCCAATCTCAATAACCTCATTAGTGATCTGCAGAGAGCGTGGAGAATCCCATTTCTCCAATTGGCTTATGTAATCTTCTATCATTCACAACATCGCCAAATAAATGCTCTTTCCTTCCATCGTAGAGGACTTAGAGGACTCCGATCTTATTCACAGGTGTGTGTTTCTCATACATTCCATCACATGTCACATCCACAAGCACTCAGGAAAATAATCTGCTTTGATACCATGTTAAATTATATCAGATTTGGAATTACATAGATATGATGTCTTTGGCTTGCACTAATCGATTTCTGTACTTTCTATTTTAATCAAAGTCATTTATATCATATATGTCTTGAATAGACATGTCTCCATGTGTGGATTCATTTCTCTTCATAAATATGCTCCACTAATCAGTATATAACACATACTCAGTTGATACATAATCGATTTCCACAATCGATGTTGGTTATTCTTAGCATATGATAATAATTAGACTTTATTAAATCGATCATTCACAATCAGATTAGTCCATTCACCTAATCGACTTCATTAATTTGATTAACACATAATATATTCTGATTGATACATAATTAATCCTCAATAAGATTGTTCTCAATCGATTCAAGTTATGACCAATCCATTTGATCATTCGATCAATAACAGATCGGTGATTTGCAATGATAAATATAATCATCTTCAGGATTACATGATTTATATACTGATCATTATATATATATATATATGATTATTCATTATCATGTTATGATTAAGATGGTCAAGGCAAAGACATCTAGATCAATATATATGAAAGGATAGATATCAAATGTTCACTTATCCATTTGATTTCATCAGTTAGATTAATCTGACCGAAGCTATAAACTTTAATGCTCCTTCTTAGCTAGGGAGGATTAAATCTATCTAGAAATGAAACTCAATAACTCCATTTTTTTTGTAGAGGGAGAGATATCACCTCACTGTCATATCTAGAGTTAATGATTCAGAAAAGTCAACACTTAAGAATTATCCGACTGATGCTACAAATCATTAACAATTATCAATGTACAAATAAAGATCTAACAACATATTTTCTTTTACTGTGTTATTTTCCGGAACCACTTCTCAGCGCTTTCTTGAAAACCTATCAAAACTCATCACCATACCTTCAAAATTGGCACGAAGCATCTGTGTACATCCTTTAAGCTTCCCTTAGACGCGCACTCACAAATATTGCATCTGTAGTTCACACCGATCCTTTCTATGTAACCTGTCAGTGACTCTATTCTTCATTCTACACTTATTTGAATCTTTAGCTGACTTTCGGTGTGGACTTCAATCCTGTCGCACACGTGTACAATGTGTCTTTATACCATGTACTTGCCATCAATGACAATATACATGGACAATCTTCATTCTACGCAGTGTTTCTTGCCAACAGATTATTGGTACTTTAGAGGATTGCATAGAAACTTTACAGATGTATCATAATATTGTCCCTGAGACAATAAATTTAGTCTTTTGTTTCGAGAATTCCCTTGAAAGAGTTATTTCCCAAGGTACATCTATTGTTATCTTATGGTATACTTTGCTATTATTTTTAAATGCTAATAGATATCAATTGGAACTATTTTATTATTTTATTTTAAATTAATAGTCATACAAAAGTACTTGATCTACAATTATTTAAATTTTTTTAGAATACATCTAATCTTTTAATTTTAAATTTAAATTTCTTATCATTATCTTAAAAAAAAACTAAAATTGATAAAATACAATTTTATCATTGGACTCTCTCTCTCCAACGTCTAAAAAAATATTTTTTGTTAGATATCTTTATTTTTATTTTACATTTATACATTTGTCTACAATTTTTAATTTTAGTTGGGATATATCTTTAATTTTTATATATTTTTTGAAAATATTATATTTATAATTAATATAATTATTTTAACATCAAATTTAATGTTAGAATACATCTTATACATTTATTGAAAATATTATATTTATAATTAATATAATTATTTTGAGGTCAAATTTAATGTAATAATTTGTATTAACATTAATAATACTCTACTCCTTACTATCTTTATAAAATGCCTATCAAAATAATAAAAAAATATATTTCATATTTACTAACATATGCTTAGTGAATTTTATTTTATATTTATTCGAATCTAATTTAATGTATACAAGTCTCTATTACATTAGTTATTAAAAAATATAGTTATTGTGGTGATCAACACAATCATAATTGTGTACATTAAGAAAATACTGAATGACTTAGCCCAGTTGACAGAATTTTATGCCATATCATATATACACCAAGACATCATGTTTAGGGAAAAAATTCAAGTCAGCCTTTTATTGATTCTCTGGTAGAAATAATAACATCTTTCACATGGCCATGATTGCGTCCTTCACAATGTTATTTATGATTGCATCCTTCACAATGTTATTTTTCACTGTCAACTGATATTGACATTGTAAAGAGATTTCCCAAGTACAAATATGCAATCAGCTGCAGATAGCTTCCACTGCCAATGTCTTAGTAATGCCCACACAAGGATCTCCAAATTTCTCTTCAGAAACCTCCACAGAACAACTTGCACGTCCAATGCATGCCTGCAATACAAGCCAAACAAATGTTGGAGAGAAACAAAATAGAATTCAAGAAACCAAGTAAAATGCTGCAGGCATATTCTCCTAGTGTTGTTTATAAGTTTGGAATTTTGATTAAAGGAAATTGGTAGAAGAGAGCATTGAATATAACCTGGTGTAGAATGGGCATTGCAGTATCGGTCTTGCAAGCACCATGTGTGAAACTCCCACATTCCCCTTTGGGTGTTCCAAAACTAGCAAACTTGATTGACGAGATGACTTGCCCAGTTGATGGACATTTCAGTTGAAGCTCTGGCTTAGGTTTAATCCCCTCTGCTCTAATCTTTAAGTTTGATTTCCATGAATCCACTGGTGGAAGATGGGTTTGTGATACCTGAGCACACAAATTCTTTACAGTCCGTGTCACAAATGAGATTTGTTCAGGATCCCCACCTTCCTCTTCAAAGAGCACGAGTATGTTGCCATCTGGCTTAATCCATGAACGAGGAACATGATATCTACGGAATAAAGAAAATGTCCATTGATTGTGAGCACTAATTAGTAAGCAAAGAGATCCCAAATACATCTAAAATATGTCAGTGAAAAGAGCGATTTGCACACCGTGTCTAGACAAACCAAAATTGAAAATTCCATTACAAACACCTATACAGGTAACATTAGGGTTTGACCCACTGACAGAAACAAAAACTTTTGAAAAAATTTTTTAGAAGATTTCTGTACATCTGTACAGCTTTTGTGCAGATACAAACTGAAATCTTCTACACAGTTACTTTCCAAAAGCTCTGTAGTCATCATTTCATGGATTATGAAAACCTTATGTTTTTAGCAGTGGGCATGTTAGATTTCTTACAGTGTTTGCGTTGGTTTGCCACAGTTTCTTGCACATTTATTTTGATCGTAATTTCCTCGATAGTTACAGGTTAGATGACACCCACTCTTAGGAGCAAGTTTGGTGGGCCAATAACGTCCAATGCTCTGTCCATTTACCCATGCAATTCCCTTGCCCATGGAAGACATGTCTAATGCAACAGGATCATTACCTTCTGGAGCATCAAAAGTGGTCTGTCATCAAACCAACAACATCTTTTGTGAATAGAATGCCAAAATGGGTTCCATCCGTCCTTAAAAGAGGCATATTATACATTTTTGTAATAAATTTTATTTAAAACCTGTTAGTTCAGTCTAGACAGAGATATATAGATTAATCACAATTTGAAGATTAGCAATGCATTGACCAAGAACTTCGTGAGGAGCTATCTAAAGACAACTATAATTCAATTTCCTATCCATTTTTGTGTTCCTTCACGTGCGAGAACTTGTATATCTTATCCCTCTTCTCTAGCCTGTCCCTCTTCTCTAGCCTGTCTTGCTTCTCATAAAGAACACTAAATCTATTAATATCTTGAGTAAATCTACAAAGCTAGTTGCCTTTACTGGACATTGACAAAAGCCATTAGATGCTCATGTCTTCAAGGAGTAAGGCATTAAAAGATTCTAAAACACCAGACTAATCCATCAAAATATTCATTAACCTTTAATGGACAAGTATTTTGAATACTGATTCACTACAAATTGTAGTGAAGAGCACGAGGATAATTGAAAAGAAATGACTTTCTAACCTTGTACCATATCAAAGGTTGATTCTTGGGTATATGTGCTCCTGTAGCCCATGGTGCCCGAGCAGTGGTCTTACCATTATAAAATCGCAACTTTTCACCTTGCAATCCAATCTGTGTCATGCGATCACAAAACAACAAAACTTAGATGAAATCACATTACATACTATTTTACATCAGACTGTTGTAGAATGATAACTTCTTGGTAAATTATGATTCATGTCCAAAAACCTATACTGGGAAAATCTATTACAAAAGAAAGTCAATTACAAGTAATGAATATGCTTCCTTTCCAAAACTGACTGAAATGAAGATTTCAACTTGCGGCAAAGACAGGTAACATTAAAAGATTTAAGACGAAACCTGATATCTCCAGGTTCGTGATGCCAAATCTTTTTCCCTGTGTTTCAAGCTCGTCAACTTAACCCCAGTGATTCCTGCACCCTGAAGATCATAAAATGACCCATAGTTCTGGACACAAACAAATACTAGTCGATTAATATCATGGAAGCAGAGAACAAGCAATGTGCACCCATAGAAGCAAAGCTATTTACTCAAAACATTGCATCAAATCCGTAATTTGAAGAGAGGTGATAGTTCAGATCGTTGAAACATATAATGAAACTCAAGTTAAAATGGCAGGAAAAACTAGGCTTTTAGTGTCTGCTACTTGGTATATAATCACGCTGCACCCATATGCATCAAAATATATATAATGGAAATTGTCCAAAACTAGATACTGAATTCACATGCTCGCAATACAGAAGGAAAATTAAGGTCTATTATAAACAATGTAATATCCAAGGGTAGTAAGGAATTCAGTAACGTAGTTAGGAATTGTTTAAGAAGGGGAAGATCCACAACCTATTACATGCGTTATAATAATACATTAAAGTTATGTATATATTGGAGCCTCAATCTTTACATCCATTTTTATCATCACCATATTTCAACATAAATGACTACATAGGGATGAGAATAGTCGGACTGTCAATGAGATGGTCTGATCTGTTCCTCCAAGAGACAAAACACTAAGAGCAAAAGTTTTGAAGGGATACATAGCCAAAAGAAGAGGAGGAAAGGAAGGAAACGAGAAAAGGAAGAGAACCTTGAATAAAGCTGTTATATCATTCTAAA
>MU226274.1:1672035-1698763 GCA_018584345.1 Thuja plicata | reverse complement strand
TACTTATCGTTAGGCTGACTAATTTTTTCAGCTACCTGTTGGTAACTCCTGTTTATTGTAATCAGTTTTGATTCAATTTTTAAAAAAAGCCTTGAAAATTTGCTTGCAAAGTTCTAAATCAGTCCAAATGAAAATAAAATAAATTATGTTTTTGCAATTTTAATGTATAAAACACTATCAATTCATTGATTACTTAAAATTAGGAAATTTAAGACACCAATAAATATAGATGAAAAAGAAGATATGCAAAATGCCATTAGGTGCAAATATTTTCTTTGCTAAAAATGAGATAAATGTGATGAATTAATCTAAGAAAAAAAGAAAGGCGCTTGTATTTAGAACTTGGTGTGAATTCAAAATAAAAGCCACCACTTGCATGATATTTTTATCCTCTCTAAATGTCTTACATAGGTGTAATATGTCTAAGTCTCATATCAGTTCTCTGTTTGTCTACATTCTAGTCAATTAAAAGATTGAACAGGTCAGGTTTGGAATTTGACGGTCACCCCCACCTGGCATATTAATTTTTTATGATGGATTGGTCATTTTAATGCGTTTCATTTTACGTGTCAATACATATGATCTAATAAATTTTTAGTCTGTCATATACAGTTCAAAAGTACAAAAACGGCCAATACAACCATCAAATTCCAAGCTTGAAACTGGCTACTTAATTACCTTCATACTTTCCATTGACAAACATGCGCAAATCATGTCCGCGGGACACTACATTAAGAACTGGCTGAGTGCCATCCTTGAGAAATGCTTCATCGTCATCAACATCAATACTGCCAACCATTTAGCAAGTTAGTGCTATTTCATATTTAGTATAATTTACAGAAGCAATAATTACAGAAGTAAGTACCTGCATGATTGACAATTTTAGTGGAGCTTTGGCACTGCCATATATTTTTTATGTGGTATATAATTATTCTGTACTATTATAGGAAAATGAAACTCAGCTGATAATGCTATTTTTAGACAAAAAGGAGGGATGCATTATGCTCTGTTCTGCCATGTAAGACGATAGGCATATCTTTTTCAGATATCAATATGAATTTTGTTTCATTGTTTCTAAAAATAGTAAAAATATTGAATGTAACCATGACAGGTATTTCCTTACTTTGTCGTGTACCATAAGTAGTCACTAGAATCTCCAGTTGTATTTATTTGCTCTACTAATCCATGTTTGGAGAATGCACCCTTCCCCCAAATTCCTATTGGCTCATGCAGCCAACTCCATTCTGTCTCTCCCATTTCTGAAATTGATCTTCCCAAGGAATTAGAATGTACTAACTTTGAATTTGCAACCTGCATTTGTACAGATGTTGCCTGGGAGCTAACCTGCAGACATCAGGTACAATATGAAAGAGACATTAAACATCCAACTCCAGATAATACTGACTACATAATTGCATGTAGAAACATAGAAAATGCTTAAATTTGTTTCTACATCTATCAAGAGAACATCCATAAAGGACTCTGATTGACAATCATTATTCAGGGAATTATTCGTCTTGGTAAGCCAAAATACAGGAAGCGGATTTCTGGAAACTCTGTTTTTGTGATGAACTTCTAACTTTGATCACATTTGAAACTGTTAGCATATTGTACCATAAAAGGAGAGGTCATTAGAAATTCCTTTTCAAAGTGAATTGAAATCCTCTGCATGATCTTTCTCCACAAATGCTGGCTCTTTGATGAGCATTGAAAGCCAGGAAAACATAACTTGCAGACCTAGCTTACTTGGCACCAAATAGGAAGGTTATTGTGTTCCCATGCTTCACAGGTAGCATTTGAATAGCTTCTTGGACCTCCAATACAGAGGAGTTAAAAACAATGCTAAAAGCACTATCATAATTTCAATAATTCCATCAGAGCAAATGAATAAATTGCATCTCGACAACAAAAATCCAGTTCATTTGGATTGTAAAATTAAAGACACCCCCCAAAATAATCCAAGGCATATAGCTTAAATCTACGTAGTAATAAACATAACTTGCAATGAGTAAGATAGGTATTGACCAATGAAAATGCAAAACAAAGCAACATGGACAAAGAATTACACAGTTAGCAAGGATGCTAACCAAACAAAGCACTGCATGTGCATTGAACAAGATAAATTGTTGATTGTGCAGTGAACAAGATAAAATGTTGCTATGGAGAGATACTGGATTTTAGAGACGTATTATATGATAGCCAAAACTCCTTTGAATAACCTCTCCCTAAACAAATCCTTTGCAATAATTTTAGTCTAAGGACAAATCTATAACGAGTCTGAATTTAGACCTTTGCAGTATTGAAAACGACATTCTTGCAATCTGGAAGAATGCTGATAGACCAAGCTGGCAAATCATAGGAGACACCATTGAACTTCACTGTTGTATCAACTTTAGAGTCCAGATTTGCAAGAAATGCTGCACATATGTTTGGTCCATCTGAGTAAACATATGCCTGCAAAATAAAATTTTGAAACCATAATTATGATCTTCCACATTCTTTCTTAAGAATATTAAAGTTTACACTTCGCAAATAAGGTGTATATGAAACTAACCTCCTGATTAGGACCAAGTGCAACAAACTGCGGTTCTGAATTTATCATAGCACCTTCACAAAGTCTAATAGCCGAGTGAAGCTCCTTAAGGTGCCCCCATTTAGGCTGATTTGGAAGTCCTGCACAGTTTTTTTTTCAAACAATCTTTTATTTAATTTATTGAGAATGTCACGGCAAGAAACATTTTATTCTCTTGCACAAACAATTGCTCATTTTGGAGGATGCGTACAATGAGGGCATATAGGAATGTTACCAAAATCAAGTAGTTGCTGGGAAAATCTATAATCCATTTGCTATGATTCGATCTCACGTTGATTAAAACTTCATATACTTGCTTGTAATAAATGCAATAATCATGGCTCTTAATTTCAGAATGCTTAAATAATGAAAGACATGGGAAGCTTTAGTTCATTGGTATTAACTATTAAAAGTAAGTAGAAGTGAATTTGTAGGAGGAAGATCAAATTTAAAAAGAACTAGACTAATTAATATTATCTTATATATGTGACTTCATCTCAGTCAAGAAATTAAGACCTAAATATTCCACTCTTAAATTTCAACTCTAATGTAATGTATATATGATATAAATTATATAAATATTGGTATTTCATCTCTTTCGTTGATAAACTATACAAGGCAGTCCTAGATTTTCCACCCAAAATATTATTCTGTATTACTGTCAGAGAAATAGCAAAAAAAAAATGAATAGACATCCCTGGTCTCTGTATGTCTTGGCTGATTATTATTTTTCTATGTTTTTCTGTAAGAGGGCCTTCTATTGAATAAATCTTTTTTCATGTTGAACCATTAATTTTATATAGAAAATATGAACAAGCTTTCACATAAGAACACGCAGGTGTCAACAAGACATTTAGATGAGGATATGAGAAGTTTTTAGTTGTAGGAACAATTTCTTAGACAATTTATTTATTTTTGTCATAATTGACCTAGAAGGCCGAAATTTTTTAGAAGCTTGTAAGAAGAGTATTCTTTTGGGTTTTGTAAGAGATAGAAGAAGAGAGAGAAGCCTGACCAAGCAAACATACTCATCCATTTTACCAAAACATTAGTCACAAATTGTAAGATAGCATGAATAGTTACCATATTCATCAATAGGAGCATCATAATCATAGCTTGTAGTGATAAAAGGGCCTCCTGTTGTGCGGCCAAAGTTGGTCCCTCCATGATACTGCGGCCATAGAAGTAGGTGTTTGTTATGTTGTTCCTATAATGACTTCACAATCTAGAATATTTTATTTTATGTGGAATAGATTGATCATTGCTGTCTACATAAATCTTAATTAATAGGATCAGAAACCAGTTATTTAAATCATGCATACCATATAATAATTCTGAAATGTACCCCCTCTCTGGTAGAAGCGTGCAACAGCAAAGGCCAGGTCTTCTGCAGGCCTAGATGGCAGTCTACCCCCAAATGTTGCAAACCTGCCAATAGTTGGATAAAGAAATATGTATCACATAAGGCACATCAAAATATGTTGAGAGTTTGAACCTACTCCATGTAAGATACATCTGAACGAGATGACAAAAATACAATTGCAAGTGTGCTATAGTAAACATCAAATTTATTTCCTCTAATATTTTGAGATGCTCATTATATATGGGCTGCCTCTCTGTTGCATGTTTAAGAGAGGATATCAATGGTAGTACCAGCCACTCCAGTTTTCTGTCCAAATTTTAGGGCTTGTGGCGAATTCTGGGGTAAACTGATCACCGTAGAATCCATTCCAAGTGTCTATCTGCAGTTTTAACAAAAAGGTTATTTAAATAACCATGAGGTAATTAAACATAAATGTGTAACACGTCATCTCCACAAACTTACTTTTCCCTATAATTTGGTTGTTTTGTCTCCTGAATATTACTAAAATCAAGAAATGTATTTCAGGTCCAGGCTTTGTCAATTTCTGCCCATGTGATCATTTCAAATAGATCATGACCCATGTCTTTCTGATAAGGACCTATTTGTACCTGATCTTGTCTAGTTACAATTAGCCATTAGGCATAACTAATATATTTGTAGTTCTATAAAACTTTTCTTAGAGTTAATGTGTTTTCTTCATGTGTGTGTATCATGCTTGCCAACGAAGTTGCACAGATTTACCTACACCTATTGTAGAAATGCCTAGACCTAAACAATCCTTACCCAATTATTTTATTCTAATTATACCATACCGGTTGTAAATGTAACTATTGAGAGAGTCTTTTCTCTAACCAGAATAAAATGAGCAGAAGATGCTTGTAAGAGAAACATATTTCATATAGGTTGAAGCATGAACTCACAACTATAGAAGGAGCATCATGTTGTTTACACATCACCCAAGGGACTCCTGTCGTCATATTAACAGCCATGGATGCTGCCCATTTGACGTACCGCTTACCTGCTTCTCCATATGGTTGATCAATGTTTCCATACTCATTCTCTATCTGTTGCACAACATAAATGGCATTAGAATGATTCTGAAAACTATGGACCACTCCGCCTGCTTTCTTTTTCTCATAGGTTCCACTACAAAAAATGCGCGAAACATGCACATTAACTTGATGGATTTTGTTTCAGTTTTAACTCTTGCAAAGTAATCCAGATTATTATTTTCTCTCCAGGCTACAGCATGCATGAGCAATGGAAATAGAGTGTATCCATGTTTTAATTTGAAATATACATCTTGGAGAAAACCAAAGAAACATACAGAAACCTCTCAAAAAAGGTTTTAGATTAAAAACAATGACCTGAGCTAAGATAATAGGTCCTCCTTGAGGAGCAAAGAGATTTTCCTGCTTCATCAAGTCTACAATCTTTTGGGTGAAACGTTTCATCTCGATCTACCGAAGAAAGCAAAAACCCACGAAAAACGGAAAAATAGAAATCTAGTTAGTATTTGATGGAGCTGCAGAAGATCTTGTAATTACTTATTAAAGATTACTAGATCTCAAAATAAGACAACACACAAATAGCTCTGTATGTTTATATTGCATAAAGAAAAAAATCGCCAACCTTGAATGGTTCATTATCAGTCCTGAACTTGATTCCAGGAATGAAGTGCAGCCAAAGTGGGAAGCCTCTGTATCAATTGAAACAACAATGATTTCATCTACCATTTCCATACAGCTACATGAATAGATAACATCTACTGGGCTAGACTTACCCATAATTCCACTCTGAACCTATATATGGACCAATGCGAAGATGGGCATAGAGTCCAGCCTTTTGAATTGCTTTTATGAACTTCACCAGATCATAACTGCCCTCAAAGTTGTACTGCAAAAAAAGGTTGAAAAAAATATAGGCTTCAGCAAAACGCATTCATAGGCAACATACATTTGTGATTTTGTTACTATTAGTGACAATAAAGCATTTCCCACCATGGCTTTAAAAGTTCTCCAATCTATATTCGGAACTGTGCTGAAATACAGGATAATTTCTACTTGTTTTTAACATGCCATTAAAATTTAGTATTTAAGAGGCTATTAAACAGAATTTGTGGGAAGGAATAAGGGAAAACTATTTAAAGAATTAAAAACATTATTTTATGAGCTAGATCCCTCAAGTAATACAAATCAAGAGAATTAAGGTACCATAACTGCAGAGAGAACTTCTAAGCCAGCTGTTTGATTAAGTTCAATATAGCTTCAGAAGGCTACCCATGGAAAGCTGAGTCAGAAATTTTCATTTTGAACAAGAAAGGTGTAGTATGCTGGAAGGGTAATCCCCACTGCATGGAAAAATAGAACTGGTGAGAAGCCAGTAGCTTGGTCACAGAGTATCACAGGATGCAGAAAAAGGGTTCAAGGTTAGAGACATAACAATCTAAACTTCTAAAATGAGGCAGAGTTTCAGAATGGTTTGATATGACTGAAAGTGTGCAAATGACAAATTGAAAAGTGATTTTGGTCCAAGTGAGCAAATGACTTGGTATAAATGAGATGCTAGAACTACAAAGATTTTCTACAGGGAAACATGCTATGTTGTAGGGGGTTGTAGCATTATGATAATTGGTGAGTATAACCTAACCTCAAATTCTATTGAGTAACTATTATACTGACTATTTTAGCATGACCAGTCTTTTAAAAACATAAGAGTATAGTTTTAAGATTCAATTTCAGTTATGACCGCTGTCTATAAATCCACACAGCAGGAAAGCTATCCACATTTTTAACCTAAAATCTACCTTGCATAACAAAATAGAAAATGATTCAAAACATGAAAACCAAGATATAAGCACCTTATTTTGCTTGGGCTCGTGCCCATTCCAAAACACGTAAGTCTCAATTACATCCACGCCTCCCTCCTTGGCCTTCTGAATAAGATCAGGCCACATCTGCCAATGCAATTCAAATAATCTTTCAGAACTAATCAAATCCAGGGAAAAAAGCAATAAGGCCACATATAACACCAAGTAATCAATATGGGGTACATTCTAGCACAGTTTTCAGAAGAGATTCAACATTAGTTGGCATTAATTTTCCTCCATCCATTAGATTAAGATGCAAAGCATTTATTTAGTGTATGTTTTGTTGTTCAATGTTTTAAATCATACTTAATCATACTTACTGATTTACCTTCCTCTTTTTATAATAGACTACTTAATGTGATCCAACACATCGAACAACAAAACATACACAATACAAACAGGAAAACTTTGCATCTTAAGGCTTAACATACTTAACAGTAAACAATTTCATAAGCAAATACTCAATATCTCAACAAGTAAAATGTGAACTTCAAAAGGAGACCATGTTTACCCAAAATTTATCAAAAAGAGATAAGGGAAGACAATATATACCCCTGGTGTGCTTCTAGGGTAATGAATAGACTACTTAATGTGATCCAACACATCGAACAGCAAAACATACACCATATAAACGAGGAAACTTTGCATCTTAAGACTTAACATACTTAACAGTAAACAATTTCATAAGCAACTGCTCAATATCTCAACAAGTAAAATGTAAACTCAAAAGGAGACCATGTTTACCCAAATTTTATCAAAAAGAGATAAGGGAGGTCAATATATACCCTTGGTGTGCTTCTAGGGTAATGAATAGACCCAGATACCAAAACTCTTCTCTGTCCATTGATCACCAGAGCTCTGTGATCATAGGTAACATTTGTGCTAGAAACATATTGTACTTGACAAATCCCATACAATGCAAATATCAGGGCCAACAGAATTTTCCCTATCACTTCCATGTTTCTGTTCGAAACTTTTCGAACAGTTATAACTTTCTTTACAAATCAACTGTCAAGGTCTGTGATTATTTATAGACTGACTTACGTCCATTCTAAGAGGTTACCACGTAGGGTGGCGGATTTATGGCAGATATTATGCAACTATCTGGTCAAACAAATTTCTTTGGGATTTCAATTGACAAGGTGATATGGATAAAAATGGCCATTTTGGTAACATTGAATTCTTCTTTTGCTGGTGGATTTAATGGGGTTATGCTTATCCGATAGCAATGTTGCTGATCTTGCAAACGTGCCTTTTTGGATAGAATGTTTTGATAAGTATTTGGACATCTTGAAATCTGGAATTCTGGTAATTTGGTTGGTCCAGCGAGAGGATCCATTTTTAGCTAAGTTTGTAGGATTTACGGAGGAACTATCTGCCCGATTTGATTGTGTAAATTAATAATAACAATAATAACCAGATGAATGCTTGCATAGAGTGTTTTTATAGTTCAACGATCTAAGTTTTACTTGTTTTTCTTTTTAAGTTATCATTTTATATTATTATGTTGTAATCAATATAAAATGTTGTTTATTATTAACATTAATTTATTATTATTTAATATTTTATTTTAATTAAATTATATTTTTATTAAACTCTTTGTAAAAAAATAGGAGAAGTCTACAAAATTAAATATATTGTGAGGCTTCTCCCCATTGACTATAAAAAAACTCTTTGAAAAAATTATTAAATTAAATTATTATTATTATTACTCATAATTTATAGCTTGATTAAAAAAGTTTGTTTGGACCAATTACAACTTAGTATTTATTGCCGTTTTTTATATATTTTATATTTTTAGAGGAAAGGAACCAATAGTGACTATAGCTAACTTCGTGCAATCAATTGAGGCATCAAATGATGTCAAAATTCTCCGATTTCTTTTAAGGTATTTTCGTAATCGAGTTAAATGCTTAAAGCTAAGGTTTGTGATTCTCACCAATAATGGTTGACTCCACAGAAGTCATTATGTGCACATACGTCTAAAAGTGGTCAAAAAAATGTGTCGAACAATAGTAGACACTATGAACCCCAATAGTAGTTCATAAATTATTCAATAAAAGTTTTTAAAAGACCCAATATCAAATATAAAAAATGCCTAATTTAAAGTGTTTAAGTTGTTGGGCCGGTTCACATGTTCTTTTTTTACCTTAGGAAAGTAGGGGCACAAACATCCCCTTTCACCACATGTGGTTCACTGTTGGCCACGTATATGCTGACACTAATACATTTGGTGCCAAATTCTGACAGCTAATTGTCAAATCAACGATAGCAAACCGTCACAATATGTCATCGACGTTCTTACGTCACTAAGTCTAACAGCCAAGGACGTCATCGCCATTACAACGGTAATGGTGTTGGACAAGGTCACCCATCCGTCGTTAAATGAGCACTCATTTTCGATGTCACATTTTGTCAGGATACTAAAAAATCGTCGCAAAATGCCACTAGGCAAACTGAGCCGCGTCGCCATTTTCGACAGGGATGCCCTCGCAAGGACAACATCCACGTCGCAAAATATTGTCAGCCATACCCAGATGCCATTGATATTTTCGACGAGAGTGTCGTCAGGAGTATAACATCCACGTCGCAACATGTCATCCGGGAACTAGCACCCGTCGCAATTGTCGACGAGGATGTCGTCGCCAGTACAACGTCCACGTCGCAAAATGTCATTTGAGAAACCCATGAGGCCTCGTCGCTAGTACAACATGTCCGTCGGATCATGTTGTCGGGCAAACCCAATCCCCGTTGCAAGTTTCAACGAGGATGTCATTGAGAGGAACCTCCTGCAAAAATATGATGAAAATACACGAAATAACAGAAATATAGAGCAGTAGTAGAACTCAGAGTGAATCTATTGATCGCAGGCCACTTCGAGGGGGTAACCTCCTTTGAGCAAGCTCAATACAATAAATTTGTTCGTAACTTCAAAGGCCTCAACACACACTTATATACTAAGTTTAATCTAGACAAGTATTACTTCCTATGCATGTGGGATAATAAAATATACTCACGGGATGACTTACAAAGCATATGCGTCCAACAACACTACACTAACAAAATAAATAGAAGGGACACATAGGTTCCTAACATCCCCTCCCTCTTAGAAAAAAGCTGTCCTCAAAGCTTAAGGTGTGGAAATTGTTGCTGAATCTAAAGAAGTGGTTCCCATGTAGCATCCTCTGGTTGCATTCTATGCCATTGAATCAAGACCTCAAAGATGGAGCGAGAGCGAAGCTGATGAGTGTGCCGATCGAGGATTGCCTCAGGCTCCAAGATAATGGATCCTTCCTTATCCATTTTGGGTAGAGCAGTTTGTGCTCTAATGTTGGTGCCAAGAACTTGCTTGAGACAAGAAACATGAAATACTGGATGAATGCGGGAAGAAGGAGGAAGTTCCATTTTATAAGCAACTGAACCAATCTTCTGCAGAACCTTATATGGCCCATAAAATTTTGGGGCCAACTTATGACGCCCTTTAAGCTTCAGGGAGGATTGCTTGTATGGTTGTAGATGAAGAAAAACCATATCCCCAGCGTGAAAAGAGCACTCAGAACGGTGTTGATCTGCCTATTGTTTCATTCAATTTTGAGCCATGTGAAGATTATCCTATAAGGTGCGAAGAATCTGATCCCGGGTGCGGAGAATTGTGTCAACTGCCTGAACTGGTGAACTGCTGGGAGTGTAGGGAAGGAGCACTAGAGGTGCCTGACCATAGACTGCTTCATATGGAGTCATTTTAGATGCAGTGTGGTAAGAGGTATTGTACCACCATTCAGCAAGAGGAAGCCACTTGGCCCACTGATGTTGCTGTTTGAAAGTGAAGCAACGAAGATAAGTTTCCAAGCATTTGTTGATAATTTCAGCCTGACCATCGGTTTGTGGGTGATACCCCAAACTCATCTTTAGTTTGGTGCCAGATTGCTGAAACAATTCCGTCCAAGAATGACTGGTAAAAGTTGCATTGCAATCTGAGACAATGGAAGAAGGGAGGCCCTGAAGACGGAAGATCTGGTCCATAAAGAGTTGTGCAACTAAGGAGTCAGTATAGGGGTGGCTGAAGGCATAAAAATGACTATATTTGGAGAGACAATCAACCACAACCAAGATCACTATCTTGTCTCCTGATTTAGGAAGCCCTTCAATGAAATCCATAGAAATATTAGTCCAAATCTGTGTAGGGATGGGCAAGGGTTCCAGCAATCCAAGAAGGAGGGTCCTTACACCCTTGTGGCGTTGGCAGGTATCACATTCAGCCACCATATGTTGAATCATTTGTTTCATTCCTTTCCAAAAGAAGTTTCGCCTTGCACGCTCATAAGTTTTGAGGAACCCAAAGTGCCCTGCCGAGGGAGAAGCATGGAGCTCATAAAAGATAGCATGTTGCAGATCTGGACTCTGAGGAAGGACTAGACACCCCTTGCATCGGAGATAAGCACCATCCCAAGAGTAATGTGGTACAGAAAAAGGATTATTGGCCAATTGGTGAATGATTTGAGATAGAGAAGAGTTACTGACATAGCCCTACTAAACAGATTCTAACCAATTGGGAATTGGCATAGAAATAGCTGAAAGGGAAGCTTGATCATCAAATGCGCGAGAAAGAGCCTCTACCACAATATTGTCCTTACCCTTCTTGTAGGTGATCTCATAATCATACCCCATGAGTTTGCTGACACATTTTTGTTGTGCAGGGAAGGATACCCGTTGTTCTAGGAAATATTTAAGACTCTGGTGATTAGTCTTGATGCAAAAATGACTCCCTAGGATGTATGGCCGCCACTTCTATACTGCATGAAAAATAACCATCATTTATTTTTCATATGTAGATAGTGCTAAATTCTTACCAGAAAGGGCTTTGCTAGTGAATGAAATAGGATGGTCATCCAGAAGGAGAACAACACCTAGTCCATTGTCACAAGCATCACTCTCAATAGTGAAGGGCTTGGAAAAATCTGGCATAGCGAGAACAAGTGTACTACACATAGCTTGTTTCAGTTGTTCAAACACACACTCAGCAGCATGGGTCTAGGTAAAAGCATCATATTTTAACATAGCTATCAATGGAGCCATAATCTTCCCGTAATCCTTGACAAACTTGCGGTAATAGCCAGTCAGCCCCAAAAAACCCCGAAGGCTCTTGAGAGTTTGAGGATGCGGCCAATTTTTCATGGCATCTATTTTTGTAGGATCCACCTGAACCCCTTGTTGTGCAACAATATGCCCAAGATACTCCACTTCCTCCTGGAAAAACACACATTTAGATTGTTTCGCACAGATTTGATGATCAGAGAGAAGTTGCATTACGAGATCCAGATGATGGAGATGCTTAGCCCAGGTTTTTCTATAGATGAGGATATCATCGAAGAAGACCAGAATGAATTTCTGGAGGTAGAGCTGAAATATTTTATTCATCGATGCCTGAAATGTTGAAGGAGCATTAGTGAGGCCAAAGGGCATGACTAAAAATTCATAGTGACCATCATGTGTGCAAAAGGCTGTTTTAGGGATATCCTCCTCATGAACCCTAATTTGATGATACCCATAATGAAGATCCAACTTGGAGAAAAAATGAGCGCCATGAAGCTCATCAAGAAGTTCATCAACAACTGGAATGGGAAACTTATCCTTTATGGTGAGATGATTAAGTGCTTGGAAGCCAATGCAGAGTTGCCAGGACCCATCTTCTTTGTGGACAAGAAGAACTGGAGAAGAAAAGGAACTGGTACTAGGGTGAATAATACCTTGCTTGAGTAAGTCGTGATCGAGCATCTCAATCTCGGTCTTCTGGTGAAATGGGTAGTGGTAGGGCCTAATGTTGGAGGGGACGTTGTCAGGAAGGAGCTAAATATGGTGGTCCTCTACACGAGAAGGTGGAAATCCCATAGGTTTAGCAAAGACACCTGCATACCTATCCAAAATTTATTGTAGATCTACAGGAGTACTAGAGACCGCTAATGGCTGCACCTGAATGGAATGGAGCTGAGCGATGACACCATGTGAATTCTTCTTAAGAATCTTTTCCATACGATGTGAACTGATGATGCTGAGAGACCTCAACTATAAGCCTTTCAAAGTGTGTTGTCGCCCATTGTTTGAAAACTGCATCCAAAGTTTAGCAAAATCCCATAGGATGGGGCCAAGAGTGCGTAACCATTGAGTGTCCAAAACTACATCACATCCACCTAAGGGAAAGGAAAATATGTCAGAGCACAGGTTATAATCTCCAATAGAGAGACGCACATTGCAACATTTCCCTTTGCAAGGTAAAGTGACCCCATTGGTAATCATGACTTCAAAGCTAGAGCAGGGATGTGCAAAGCAATCAGCCTGTTTGGCTATTCGGGGGTCAATGAAGTTATGAGTGCTACCAGAATTAATGAGTATAGTAAGAGGGATCTTCTTGAAGTAACCCTAGACCCGCATGGTTTGTGGGGTAGTGAAGCTTTCCAAAGCATGGATAGATAACTTTGGGTGGGCTTCTTGTGAAGGAGGTTCAGCAAGCGGCTATTGAGGCTCAACCTCAACATCTACTATTTCCTGAGCATCTACATACTCTTCTAGTTCAGGTAGAGAATCCACATCCAAGAGATAGATATTTTTTTGAACACATCTATCTCCCCGAGTTAATTTCTCATCATAATTATAACAAAGCCCTTTTTCTCGAAGGGCCCGCATCTCTGTTTCAAACAAGTGCTTGACAGGAGTAGTTCTGGGAGCTAGCGTGATTTGAGGGTGTGGAGAGCCCATATTTTGGAATGGAACAAAAGTGGATCTAAATCATTATAGAGAACTTATCTTGTCCTCCGCTAACTTAGCCAACCCAAGGGCTTCCATCATTGTAGTAGGCCAAAACGTTTTCACTTTAGATCGAATTGCATCCTTCAGACCACTGACAAAACAAATGCGGAAGAATTTATCAGACAATCCCTCTGTGTGATTAGCTAATTTTTCAAACTCTGTATGGTATTCTCTCACTGTGTCTGTTTGGCGAATTTTAGTGAGTTCTCTCGTGAAGTCATCAAAATCACTAGGGCCAAAGCGCTGCAAAAGGAGTGTGCACAAATCTGTCCAAGTTGGGTCTTCATGAGCCTTGATGTACCAATGGAACCATTGAAGAGCTTCATGTTCCAAATGAAAAGATGTAAGCGGGACTTTGTTGATATCCAAAGTATTATGCAAGCTAAAATACTGCTCTTCCTGGTAAATCCATCCAATCGGATCAACACCATTGAAGCGAGGAAAATCAAGCTTCGGTCCACGAAAAGTGCCAGAAGAAAACCTATAGTCTGCAGAAGAGTCTGGGTGCCGTTGATTGTTCATGGCTGAATGTTGAAGAGTGAGACCGAGAAATTTGTCATCTAGATCTTGAATTTTGGTCTTGAGGGATGCAAGTTCCTCCTCCATGTTTTTTTCTCCTTCACGGGTGACAACCATATAGCAGGACAATTTTTTTTTCTTTTTTTAAGGAAATGGGTAGAAAAACAAAAAAAGAAACTTTTTCAGTTTGGGAAAATTTGGATTTGGGAAAAACTCAGATGGTTAATGGGGGTTTGACGAGTGGTTGGACATGTTCTAGGGAAAAGGGAAAAAGAAAAATGAGGGTTTTAGGGGTGGGGAGTTGGAATGGGAAGAGCGGTCCAACCGGGAAAAAGGAGTAGAATTAGGAAATGAACCTTGTGGTCGGATTGGGTGGCGATTGGCTAAGAATCAAAAAATCTAGGGCAAACCCTAAAAATTAGATAAATGAGGGATTTAGGGCTTTGATATTTGGAATTTGGGGGAGGTTCCTCAAGGAACGAGTTATGCGGAATGGTATTTCGGGGGTTCTGGGGAACTTTGAGATGAAACGGGGTGAAAGCAAGGAAGATATGGCCAACAAATGGAAAAAATTTTTACTTTATTATTATTATTTTTAGAAACAATCGGCTCAAGGAAAATCACTCGGATACTAACAATTGAAATGAACTACTGCAAGAACAAGAATTTTTGTAATTTTAAATGAACCCAGATGCAAAAAAGAAGTATTGTAATCAACACAACACCTAAAGGCCACGACGGAAAAAAAAATTTGATAAAATTTCCACCCAGTGAGCCCAAGAAAGTGCTCTGGTACTAGATGAGAGGAACCTCCTGCAACAATATGATGAAAATGCATGAAATAACAAAAAATATAGAGCAGCAGTAGAACTCAAAGTGAATCTATTGATCGCAAACCACTTCGAGGGGGTAACCTCCTTTGAGCAAGCTCAATGCAATAAATTCGTCTGTAACTTCAAAGGCCTCAAAAAACACTTATATACTAATTTTAATCTAGACAAGTATTACTTCCTATGCATGTGGGATAATAAAATATACTCATGAGACGAATTATAAATGCGTCCAACAACACTACACTAACAAAATAAATAGAAGGGACACACAAGTTCCTAACAGTCCTCGTGAGTACAAAATCCCCATCGATGCATCCTAGAAGTCTGATGACAGTGTTGTTCCATGATTTCAATAAAAAAACACCACATCTAAAGGAATCCCTGTACCCATAACTGAAAAATGTATGTACAAAACAATATAGAGATCAGACAAAAGTCACTAGTAAATTTTTGCCCAATTTTCGACGCAATTGATTCAATTTTTTGATGCAGGTTGGTCGACCAAATGACCACTATTGTTGTCAAACTTTCTTCATCAATTATGCGACACAATAAGTTTTTGTCGAATATTCGACCGCCCTAAGTGTTTAAAGACTTGAAATGTAACCGTTAGCTTCCTCATATAGGGAAAAGTCCAAAAATAGACAATCTTGCATGTTGAAGAATCCCAATCGATTGGGATCAGTTATGGGAGTTTTTTTATGTCTATGAAAGCCTTAGAAGGAAAGAGAGCATGAGAGGTTGAGAGAGGTTAAGGTTCAGATTCAGATTGTACGGACGACACTGTTTTGAAGCAATGAAAGATTGATTTCTTGCAATTTTGAAGACTTCGTGATGCAATATCAATCCATAAGCTTGGTTATGGTTGCATGATGGTTTTTAGAAAATTTTAGAGCAAGTTCAAGCACTTACAACTCTATTTTGCAATTTTATACTGACCGTCATGTAGAAGTTCACAGTTTGATTTTGTCTTTCACTATGAATTTGTAAGATCCATCCCCTTTTTGTACATATTATAACTTGGGGATGGATCCACATTTGTATTGTACTTTCTAACATGAATAATGCAGAAAGAAGGAGTTTGCAAGTGAATGAGGTTGGAAAGTTGAGTTTGACAGTGTTGGAGGGTTACATGCATCGTGCATGGTTATCGTACCATAGAATATAGCCATTGGAGGGGTTGATTTTATGGTAGAATCCATGTTAGTATGGTCTAAGGATGGTGAATCATCCACCAATTTGAGGTTACAGTGATTGGAGGTAAGAGATTTACCAAGCCCTAGATTTAGGGGTTTTGAAGAGAAAATTAGGGATTTTGCATATAGAGAGGTCTTAGAACCAAACTGGTTATGGAATCCATGGTTTGGGGTCATTTGATGACATGTTTGAAAGTTTCAAGGTCTGGTGTGAAGATACAATGGTATTTTCTTTGTAAAATAGGTCGAATTAGCCCTCCTAGTTCTATGGCAGTGGCAGATTTGAGTACGTTGGTCCAAAACACTTGGGTCTGATCTTGAGGTATGTTATCAACCTTGGAAAATGGTATCAAATATGTAATGTGTTTTAAGAGTTGTTTGGGAATATTTTGAGAAAGGATTTAATAACCCTCGCTATTGTACTACTAGGACTGTACAGTCTGGACAGTTTGGGCAAAGAAGGCAGAATGGCTGCATGAATGACTTTTGGTGTTAGTGTGCAGGTGATTTGAGTGTATTGGGATCCTTAGAGGAGTTAGGGTCACCATTGGGATCTTATTTTATGAGTGTGGTTGCAGAAGCATATTGGATGAAGAATACATGGCATGAGCATGGAGCATGAGTGGATGGTTTGAGTTTGAAGAAGTGAATAGAGATCCAAGGTGTGGAGTCTAGTGGAGTCTAAAGTGTTTGAATTTGACCTCTCATAGGTCTATGGTGTGTTATGGATCCAAGAGTGATCTTAGAATGAAGAGTAAGGAAGTTTCTATCAAGCAAAGAAGGAATGAATCATTAAAACCACAAAGAAAATATTAATCACCACTAGCCTCTGCATCAAAATGGGTCCAGCCCATATTCTAGAATTCATTTTTAGAATAGAAAAATTCCAGAATTCAGTTGAATTCCAAAATTGGCTATTCCAGCATACACGAATTCTGTGAAACAAACGAGCCCTAACACTATGCAAGGATGCCATGGATCCTTAATGTGGATCACAAAATAATGTTATGTAAGCCATTGAATGGCATAAGGGATAGTTATGCAACCTTGGGGTCACTTGAGTGATCGAAGGAATTATGTAAAGGTCAAGGACCTATAAGGGTATCTATAGTTGGAATATGGCCATTAATTCCATTAAATCATGTAATTGCACTCAAAGTGAAAAGATGCCAAAAAGAAGATGTAAAATTGTATTCGTGCAATTATGGCCTAGAATGGTGATCTAGGGGTTATGGGTTAATATGGATTGTAAAGTTTGGTTTAAAACCTTCTAAATATCCTAAATGGGGGTATGAGACACCATGTTGTCGAGTTGACAACGTTTGGTTCTCAACTTGACAACACTATTAATCCTATTTGGTTTTGACAGTCAATTTTATGATTGTTATAGAATAGTTTTGGGCAGTTAGGTGGTTGCAGTCGGGTTTCTTTGAAGAATTTGAGTATATTTATTTTTTGATCCATGTGACTGGAAAGGGGGGTGTAGAGTGGATGTGTAAGAAAACCATAATGTAATTGGTTCAAACAATAAACCAAACATTTTTCTCTGCATACTGTATTTTGTCCCATGGGTACAGTCAGCAACCCTGTGTCTTCAAACGTGTTTTTTGATATGTTAGTGATTGGATGGATGTGTAAGATCCTTTATTTGGTTATTAGTTATGTTTCCATGCTTTGATCTCATTATTTTAATTTCTAAAGAGGTCAGGGAATTGACAGGTATCCTTATTGTACCCTTCTTGTTGTAACAGTGAATTGGGATTGTAGTCTTCCATCATGAATTGACTCTCCCACCCCTTGTGATAATTTTGATTGGTGGGAGATGTCTAATATGTAACATATCCTTATAATATATTTTATTTATGTTGGGATTGATAAAGCCCTTCAATATCATCAATTAATAAGTAGAAGATACTTTCCACAATAATTTAAATTGTGATATTGCTATTAGGATTCAATTTTATAGTTTTTGAGTCAAACTCATTGACCATGTTTCATGAGTAGTGGCTCACAATAACATATTTATTATAGAAACTTGATAGTTTCCTTATGTGCCACTTCTTCCATGTTTGCAACTAAACATTTTTATGACACACCATTTTTGGCTACCATCAATTCGTTGTAGGACCTACTTAGATCATCAATAAATGACAGACCTTTAGCTTTCAAATCCTTAGCTCATTCACAATAAATTCTACCACAATGATTGTTAATTTATATTTGTCAGATTAACTCCTCAATTTCATCAAATTTTGGATCTAGAATAACTTGAGATTTGAGAGATGAGTAGATAATGGATTCAACAGAGACCTTAAAAATTTTGTTAATACTTTCATTGTGGATTTTAAATTCTCTTTATCAAATTTTTTTCTCCACTCTCTCTAGAACCCTAACAACTAAAAAATACATGTTGCGTAGATTTTCACATTTATACTTGGAGACCCCATGTCCACCCTAGTGACATTAAAATCAGATTTTGTAGCTTTTATGGGCTCATTTTGAGTATTAGGGTGTGATATCTCCATAAATAAATGATTAGAATAATCACTTTCAACAAAGTGGGCAGTGGTTTTTAGTTTGTTACTTTTGGGAGGAGTGGGAAAAGATTGTAGTAGTTGGGGAATGACATCTCTAGAAGATTGCCTAAATGTTTCCAAATTTATCTTATTAGACAAGGATGTTTCAATCCATGAAGGGGATGATAATGTTTGAGAATAACTCTATATTTATTGGGGGAGAGAAAAAAATTCCTTTTCACTTGGGGTATTTCGTCAATATTTTGCATAGAAAGAGGAAATGGAGATTTGGGCTTACCGATTGCCACATTTTGTTACTTTGAATCCTAAGCGACCCCCTTTCCTTTATCACCATCCTTTGTTTTTTTGTATCATTTTATTATCCTTGGTCATCATCCTTCTGTCCTTGACCAGATGTTTTTCCCTAGTATCAAATAGTGAACCATCCCCACAAGTTGGTTTAGGATCTATTTTATTTTCAAGGGGTTGCCCATGCCTACCCTTGGTTGGATTTCTTGAAGAAAATTTTTGTGTAATAGTAACAATGGGTGATGGAATGGGTTGAAGGAGCTGAGTATTTCCATAGATGCAAATTTCTTGTCATTTATACCAAATTTGGCATTATGTAGATCAAATCTTTCTCTAGAAGAAGCATATCCATTCCATGAATCTTACTTTAAAAAGAGGTTCGTCCCTATTAATAATCTCCCAACTAAAATGACTAATAATGATGATTCTATATGATGAAATTCCATATGTGCAAACCAAATGAAAGATTCATTTAGTAAAAATCTCTATGTCTCTCCTTAGTATCAACATATTTACATAATTGTACACCATGTTGCTTTAGGATGTGAGAACATTCCCCATATAATATGGCACCCAAACAAATATATTGATAAGTGATTTAAATTATTAAATCAATACAAACATTTTTTTTAAATGTACGTCTCATCTCAAATAAACAATGTTATATTTTTCTTTTCTCTAAATCTCTTATATAAAAGAATCTTATATTTTTATTTATCACATAGGTAGTTGTGAAAGAAATTCAAAATTGTTGCGGTAAAATTACTTTAACAAGAATAATTCATTCTTTAGATAAAGATGGTGATTTTCTCTTTCATGTTGAAATATTTGATTGGTTATAAGAGAACTTTTTCCAATACATAGACTTACCAACTCTATAAAAGAAAGGGATACCTATAAACTTGGAAAATTAGTAGTCTTATACATCAAATTTTTGGAAATACAAATTTCAACATGAATAAGGGTATTCCAAATGAAATTTAATATGGTATGAACAAATGATAAAAAATAATTTAAGAGGACCATTTTGAATAGGCTTATCTTTGTTAACAAATGATTTGCCCAATAAAAAAATTCATATTATACAAATTTTATAATGGATAATAGATTTCACATTGCATATAATTTGTATTCATTTCTAGTTATTCTCCCCTTGGCTAAAATGAATTTTCCTAATGCTTTAACCATTAGTATGAATAAAAAAGGAATATTGGATCTCTCAAAACAGGAGTATTTGATCTCCCTATCTAAGAACTTGAAGATTGAAACTCATAGTACTTATATTGAAAGAGAGAAAAAATTTCACTAAATATGCATGAGTTCCATTTATACCTCTTATTTGTGCCAAATTTCTCTCAAATTTGTATTAAGAAGTGTCATATAGAATTAAACATGACAAAATAAATTTAGAGTTGTGTATATGTATATACATGTGTGTATACACATACATGTGTGTATGTGTGTATATATACACATGTATCTGTGTATATATACACACCATATTTAAAAAATTAAGAAAGAAACAATTAAAATTCCTTATGCACCTTCTCAGTCATCTTCCGGGTGAACCAAACGTGGTGCAGAGCACCCTGACAAAGATATGAAAACGGGTCACTTGGTTGGCTCATGAAGACTAAATGATCTAAAAGATCAATATGTGAATTGTAATATGGCTTGAATCCAATTCTTTTCTTTGATGTAATTGGATATAATGCAATGTAATAAGCCTAATGTATAAAGGCATGAGTGATGTAATATGAGTTGAGTGCATAGGGTGGAATATTAGGCCTAGAAGACTAATGGTTAATTCTTAGAGAATAATAATGGGTTTAATTTTATTTCAAGGTCCTACAAGGACAAATTTCAAAGTCTTAGAGTCTAGGGAGTCAATTAAATAAGTTTGAGTGTTTAAAGACTTGAAATGTAACGGTTAGATTCCTCATAGAGGGAAAAGTCCAAAAATAGACAATCTTGCATGTTGAAGAATCCCAGTCGATTGGGATCATTAATGAGAGTTTTTTTATGTATATGAAAGCCTTAGAAGGCAAGAGAGCACCCGAGGTTGAGAGAGGTTAAGTTTCAGATTCAGATTGTACGGACTGCACTATTTTGAAGCAATGAAAGCTTGATTTCTTGCAATTTTGAAGACTTCTTGATGCAATATGGTGCAGGGGCACCAAAGACATTCAAAACAACTATAAAGAATTGGAAGAAATTCAGTGAGAACTAGAGGGTAAAGAATATAGAGAAAGCACCTATGAATATCAACTACAAAATATTGGAACCTTTAATGTTTTTTAATGTCATGAAATGACATTTCAATGTAAAGAGCTTGTTCGTGGCCTAAAGGCCCAAATTGATTGTAAGTGGACCATTAGTGTCCAAGGGATTCAAAGGGTTGTTTAGGGGTTTTGAAGTACTTATAATAAGTCTCCTAGGTGTTTGAAAGCCTTAGGATTTTTTATTTTTCAAGTTTAATAAGTTAAGTTAATTTTCAAAGTTTAAATATTCAAATAAGTAACGGCTAGTTAAGTGTTTTGGGGAGAAGTTGGGTTTTAGAGTTAAAAACCTCAAACTAATCCCTCTAACTAATCAGAAGAAGTTGGGGAAGTTGAGGAATGGTCTTTTAATGAATTGAGAATCCATTGTATGGGCAGAGGTGTTGTGTGTATGGACTGTCATAGTGAATAAAAGAAACTTTTGAATCTTGCAATTATTTTGTAATGCTTTGAATGTTTATGGATTGATAATAAATAGGATTTTATTTACTGATAATTTAGAATTCTTTTCTTATCATTCTTGGAGGCATTCATATGAACCTTTCATTGTTTTGAATCTAATCAAAATCACTGTTTCAGCACTGTCACCATTTGAGGTTTCTTAAGTCATTGTTTTGATTGGAATCCAATAAAGATGGAAATCATTCCATGAAAGTAAAGGTCTAACCTTCGTGGAATGATGATATCTAAAATTTATATTACAAATCTAATGCTTTGGTGTGCAGATAAGTTGAAGAAGAAGTGATCACAGTTAGCAAATGGTGGAAAAGCATTGAATTTGATGACAAGGGTATATCAGTAGACATTCTAGTCAAATGAGGGGTATATTTTATGTTTTGGAATGCTTTGGTATGTTTATTTCAAGGTGAAACAACCATCAGTTGTTTCCAATAGTGCTTGGAAGATAGATATTTAGAAAGCCCTAGAAACAAGGGTTTGGAACACCAAATTTGGGGCTTTTAGGGTTCTAGGAGGTCTGAGTCTAATTCCTTTGAGATTTGGAGGTTTGATAGAATAATAAGACACTGTCTATGGTTTGGAGTCTTGGGAGTACAAGAAACACAAGGTTTCTTTTCTAAATCACTCATTTTTGTGCACTTTTGGGGTCACAGTGTGCAGACAGTCACATTCTTTTAGTCAAGTCCACATGAGGACCTCTGCACTATGATTTGAATTTTCCATTCAATGTCTGTGGGTACGCGAGTGAGTTGGTGTTGCCTTGAAAAACAACATTCAAGGTTTTTGTTTCATGTCCGAATGATGGAAGCAAAGCATCCAATGAAGGCAATGCACAATATTTTTTGGACCGCACAATGGATTCAATAAAAAGGCTTTAGAAACTTTAAAGCTAATGCATTGGGAGATGTAAGCTAGATTCAATGAAAAGGCTTTAGAAACTTTAAAGTTAATGCATTGGGAGATGTAAGCCAGATTCAATAGCCTATGTCACATCCTCTCTACCTGTGCTCGAACGAAAGCCTTGAAAGAGTCATATGTTGTAAACAAAGTGCTGAAGGGCATTAGAAACTCTTAATATGTGTTTAAGAATGTGGATGCACAGACAATGCAAGTTCTAGTTGCAGGTAAAATGCAGATTAATAGTCATGCTAGCATCTTCCTCTGCCCGTATGTGCTTTGAAATTAAATATAGGGAAAGAGAATTGTTGACCAAAGCTCTACAAGAAATGTGTGCCCATGTCGGTGAAGGTTCATGGGTCTGCAAATGAGGGATGTATTGAAAGCGTTTGGGATTTTGAAACCAATGAAATTCACAGGTATGAATCAGATTTAGCAACTTTTGAAATTTACAGGTGTAAAATTTGGAAGCACATGAACAAGAATAGTTTTATAGAGTATCTCATGGAGATTCCAAAGAGTGGAGTGAAATGAACAAGAATAGTTTTATCGAGTATCTACATAATTCCAAATTTGGTAGAAATGCCCTTATAGGTGGTGTCGAGAGATGCGTAGGTAGTGTCAAGAGATGCCCTCCTTCCAGCCTCCTTCAGCTCTATGCAATAACAAAATGAAATATAATGAAAATGCCCTTTTTTTAAAGTTATATGTCTGTGTTGGTCGTAATTACGACGACAATGGTTGTCGTAATTCCGACCAACACGGGAATGAATTATAAAAAAATCTATAAAGTGACCAAGAAAAACCATTTTAATGCTTGGTCAGAAATGTTGGTCAGAAATGTGGGTCAATTGTACTAGTGAGTGTACATGTAATGCGTGGAGTTGGAATGAGATCAAACATGACTGTCAAGAATAATGCACATTCTTTCATACAGTACATATGTTGTTAATGATAGTGACCACCCATAGACTCTACAAATGATTTCACTATATTTATATGCTGAAGTTATATGCTAACACTATTACATTTGGTGCCAAATTCTGATGGCTAATTGTCAGAACAACGACAGCAAACCGTCACAATCTGCCATCGGTGTTCTTGCATTGCTAAGTGTGACGGCCAAGGACGTTGTCATCATTGCAATAGTAATGGCATCAGACAAGGTTGCCCATCCGTCATTAAATGAGAACTCATTTCTGACATCACATTCAGTCAGGATACTGAGAAATTGTCGCAAGATGTCATCGGGAAAACTGAGCCTCCTCTGTCATTTTCGATGGGGATGTCATCACAAGGACAACATCCACATCGCAAAATGTCATCAGCCATACCCAGACATTGTCGCTATTTATGATGAGAGTGTCATCGCGAGTACAACATCCATGTCGTAACATGTCATCGGGTAAACTCAGCCCCTGTTGCAATTTTTGATGATGATGTTGTCACAAGTACAATATTCACATCACAAAATGTCATCTGGGAAACCCAACACCCGTCGTAATTGTCGATGGGGATGTTGTCGCCAGTACAGCATCCACATCACAAAATATTGTCAAAGAAAATATCCCCCGTGGCACTTTTTGATAGCGATGTCATCACTAGTACAACATGTCCGTCAAAACATGTCGTCAGGAAAACCTAGTCCCTATTGCAAGTTTTAACGGGGATGTCATCGCTAGTACAACATCCCTGTCGGTGCATCCTAGAATTCTGACAATAGTGTTGTTCTATGATTTCAATTAAAAAAACCACATATAAAGGAATCCATGTACCCATAACTAACAAATGTATGTACAAAGAAAATATAGAGATCAGACAAAAGTGTACATGTAATGCATGGAGTTGGAATGAGATCAAACATGACTGTCAAGAACAATGCACATTCTTTCATACAGTACATATGTTTTTAATGATACTGACCACCCGTAGACTCTAAAAATGATTCCACTATATTTATATGCTGAAGTTATCTATATTTATATTTAACACCCTTCTACCTCTCTATCCTCTACAACCCAACCCTCTGAACCATTAAACACAATACTATCATTAACCAAAATAGATTTCCAATTCACTATCCTATGACAGTGTAGACAACTCCTTTGGAACAATCACTATAAACACCCTTTGCAAAGGGTCCCTTTCCCACTAACCTCTTCAAAACTATGGTGTCGACATTGATAAGTATGTGTTTTCCATTATTGTGTCGATAACGAGAAGTAGAATATTCAATGCCAATAATGGAAACAACACTTATAAAATTTAATGCAATGTGATAGCAGCAATAACTCAATGTAATTTTGATTTCAAACAAAATTGAGGTGATATGATATGCATATGGGTGTGTGTGCTATTAATAGTATCCAGCCTAATTTGAAATATCATTACATAGAATTATGTATATAAATGTGTGTGTAGGTATATATGTATCATTATATATTCGTACCTAGACACACATATTACTCAATTTCTCAACAGGTTATTCATGTTGGATATATGTAATATCACAAACACTCATGTGTGTATCATACGACTGAAGCTATAACATTAACATTCCCTCTTAGCTAGGGAGTATGATCACCAATGTGAGACAGTATTATTCATGATAAATTCAAATTGACAATCAAACTTGTTTTCTTGTGAAAATCATATAGGGTTCATTGCGATGAGTGCATATGATGCTTATCATAACAAACTGAAGTAATAGATTAACCATATCAATTATTTATCTATTATGTAATTCTTCTCGGCTTTATGAAATGAAGATAAATCAAGATTAATTTTGTGCCATAAAATAAACATGCATGAGTAATTAAAGTTGGAACGGGAACCAACTCGAGTTTAATTAACAACCATCGATACAAAGAGATCAACAGTAATTGGAAAGATTCAAAATCCTTCCCCCAAGCTCAATAAATATTTGTCACTTTGCGCTTTTATTGACACATCACCACCGATTGAATGAAAACAATACCTTTCATCTTAGCTAACTAGGCATCCCCATTTCATCTAACTTGTTGTCCATGTCACCGCTTAATGAAGCAGTGAAGGAGAAATGAACTCTCAATACGCCACTACTTTCCACATCACAATGAAATCCTAAACACAAATAAATCTATTGGTAATGCATTGAGACCAAACGAATCTTTCAACATTCCAGCGTGTGCCAACTCAGATGACACAATGCAGCTCGGTAACGCGGGGAGACATGAGAATCATTACACCTCTTAACCAAAAAATTATGTATATGCATTTATAAATGGGTTAAGTTATCGTGTGGGGGGAAAACACTTAGGTGCAAGGACTTAGGAAATACATGACTGCAAGATATAAAAAATGAAATAATCGACCATAATAGGGGCAACCGATGGACGATGTAAACTTTAACAAAGGGGGTCAGTCAACCAACGAACGTTAACCCTTGAAACATAACACTTCAAGAGATTCAACCAAGTAAACAAGTCAACACAAGAATAGAATCTGGCTCTATTCTGAACACGCTGATGAATTAAGTTAAGAGGTGGGGTTTAACTATGTTTTTACATTCATAGGAAAAAAATGACTTGGTTTTCATAAGTTTTTACTTACTGAAAGCTTGAATAGTAAGGACTAGTGTCATTTTCCATGGTAACAAAGTCAAATATCATATGAACCCAACATTAATTATGCATGCGCTTATAAATGTTAGTGCCTTACACAAACATTAGACTGCATCTAACCATACATCATTCTTATAGAATCATTGCTATTTCTTCGAACTGTTGTAACACATAAGCATGAATTTAATCTTTTCCCTAATTTAATACCTTCTACTAATCAACTATAATAATGAAATAATATACTCTAGGGTGATACCACAATAGTGGGTTACACTTTTTTGCCTAAACGGACATTGAACTCTACATTTTGAGAAAAATGTTCACATTCAGATGCATATTGTCGTTAAACTATATGAAATCGGAAGACAAAGTAAACTAGAGTTTTTTAGGATTTTCTGTCTAGATTCTAAATATATTTTTTTTATTTTTTTTTGAATTGATTTTAATGGTTTTTTTTTCTCCCACTAAAACTGCTATGTTTCTGAAAACGTATTTTTCAAAAAGGTACAA
>MU226274.1:1658603-1671715 GCA_018584345.1 Thuja plicata | reverse complement strand
TCTGATTCACGTCAAAAAACATAGACTTAATAAATTCAAAATATGTCAAATTTATATTCGTTAGAAAGCTCGTTCAGAGTACTTGTGTGATGTAAAAGGAGGTGTTCCTATTTTTTGATTTGAGCCTCGTGCTTGAGCCCCGAAGCCTTGAAAACTATAGATTTCTGTTAGCCTTTGTAGATAGCCTGAATTTTGGGGGTTTCGATAGAAAGTACTTTCTATCAAAAGTACTTTCGATAGAAAGTACTTTCTTCATTTAACATGCATATGGGTGAAAATCCCATTAAAAACTTTACTAAAATAGTTTCGATCGAAAATAAGTTAGTTTCGATCGAAACTAGGTTAGTTTCGATAGAAACTAACCAAAAAAGGTGGTTTCGATCGAAACTATTAATGTTTCGATCGAAACAATCAGGTACTTTCTATCGAAAGTACCTGACTAAATCCTCCCACCTCGCGGATTTGTGAGGAATTTCTTCCTCCGAAAAAGTGTAACCCACTATTGTGGGATCACCCTCTACAAAATTATACATAAATACTAGATTCATATAAGTGATTCAAGCAATGTTTAAATCTCTACTTTAGAGATCTCCAGAATTACTCAAAAATTGCTAACACAGAGTAATAGAGAAATCATAAATCCTTAATTCAATCTACAAATGATATTTTCAACTAATTTCTTTAGAAGTATTCATACATTTTGTTTAATATAAGACTCTGTCATTTCTATATCTACAAAAAGACCTATTACATAAACTATGCTTCTTTTCCGTGTACAAAGAATTTTCAGAACCCGTAAGATTGGCCTTGGTATTCCTTTTATAGACACAAGGAATATTGCCACAAGCTACAGGCCATATCCATTATACTTTTTTACCAATCGCCACTAGTCGATCAGAGATTACTATACAAAGGAAAATAAGGGAATTTTGATAGTTATCACTAGCTTCAATAGGTCGCTTAATTTTATAATGATGCTAAAACCATAGATTTGAGCCTATCTAAACTCTTCAATAGGCAGAAAAAGTTCACTCCCAACAGATCCACTGCCTTAAAATATTAGAAGAAGCACAACTAGTATTGTATTTTCTATACCATATTATTTCAACATAACATGTGGAGCTTTATATATTGAAATATTTGAAGAGGTCATTCCTAACATAAACATTCTAATTTACCACCTCGGATTATACTCACAAAATCACTATTGTTTCCTTCGAATCACCATAATGCATCTAACAAGATTTACTCTCTTCCTTGAAGAAAGCCCCCTTCTGTGGGACCCCAGCCAAATTAGTTATCTTACTCATCAGGAAGGATCATCTCTTTATCAACCCAGGGACATGAACATGAAACAGGTCAACATTGTATGTGGAATAGGACTCACTAGTACTCATACTAACATAGAGCTGGAAAGGAAATAGTAGTGAAGGAAAATGCTTGAAAAGAAATAATATGATTACTAAACATGAATCAACAACTAAGCAAGACTGAAACAGATAAAAAAATGTAGTTCTTAGCAAACAAACAGGAATTTACTATGTTTTTCCTTGGCTATAGAAATAGTCAAGGAATAGACATCCAATTGCTATAGGAATAGTCAAAGGGCAGAGTTTCAATGGTTGTAAGAACAGTCACAGAACATAGTTCTCACCATATTTTCAAGTTTCTTACTGAGAATGCAAATAATTTACCATGAAATCAACAACACAAAGTAAAATGATTTCACATTTATAGATTATTGTGCTCTCTAAATAGTATCATAACATGACTTAGACCAGTGCTTAACCTGGAGGGCAGCAAAGTTAAAAAACTATAAGACATGTCCAACTTTATGGTTAACTTCTCACAAAGACACAAGATTAAGATTACTGATTACTGAATATGAGCCTATATATATTTAATCCCACATAATCTATACTATCATCAAAATTTATATCATACATACACTTGTCACGTTTATCACCCTAATTACACTCATGAAATCACCATTGTTTTCCCCAAATCACTATAATGCATCTAAAAGGATTTAATCTCTTCCTTGAAGAAAACTAGTAAACACATTATACATTCATGAAATTATCATGAAGAAAAATTTGGTTATTCTGAATAAACAAACTTATGTAACAAAAAGAAAATGGAGTAGGAGAGAATCTTCAAATGATATTTTCAATTAATTTCTTTATAAGTATTCATACATTTCATTTAATACAAGACTTTGTCATTCCTATTTCACCAAAAATATCTGTTACATAAACTATTCTACTTGTCCCTGTACTAAGAATTTTTAGAACCTGTAAGATTGGCCTTGGTATTCCTTTTATAGACACAAGGAATGCAACAAGCTATAGACTAGATTATTCCTTTTATATTTCGTTACCAACTGCAACTAGTTGATCATAGAAGATTAACTCGCAATGAAGGTTGTTACCTCTATTTTTGTCCTTGACTAAGTCCAGAGGAGGCCATGGAGTGCTTATTATTGCGAGGGCTATGATCTAGCCAAGCTTTAGGGCCATTTCATTATCACTGATGGATGGTTATTGAGGCAAAAAATGCCAGAAGTCAAATTTAGACAACACACATAGCCCATTTTGCATTTATCCCTTCCTATATTTAAGTTATGGCTCACACTTTCAAACTACAAAAAAAAGAAGCAATAGCTATCCCAAGATTTGCACCTATCCCAACAGTTACAACCCCTATCATTGTGGTATTTTCCCTTGGTTATAGCTAGGTAAACGTGACACTCAAAAGTTTGGGCAATAAGGGAATGATTTTCTGGCAAGCGAATTATTTTTAGATCAGAAACTGCAACATTTCATCAGTCATCATCTCTATTCTCAGATTCTTCCCACCGCCACTTCTTTCTTTAATAAATTGTCAAATTATTTCTTTAATATATTGTCAAATAGTTTTGAGTAACCCACATAAAGTGTCGCGAGGCTCACAACCATTTTCCTTAACTACAATTTAGGCCTGAGAGGATGTGAGGCTAGAGGTCTTCAACAGGTGGCAATACCTCGCTCAGTCGTGACATGCAACCATACCAATTTTTTAACCCCACAGTGATGCAGTGAAGAAAACCCATCAATTGTCACGTGTAACATCCTCACTTCCTCGCAATCCAAAACTAGGTCCTACATATTAAGTCGTGAGGCGGTGACAAGGGACCACCATAGCGTCTTATTCTTCCTTGCAATCTCATGACTTTTAAACATTTCCCCCACTAACTTCCACAAGGATTAGACAAACTACTACAGTCATCAAAAATGTCCACTCGCGAGGTCGCAAGTCTAACAAAAAATCTTTAAAAAAATTACGAGGACATTCAATTATTGACACATGGCCCAACGTCACTTCACCATGGGATAAAGGTATTAACTACTTGAAAATCAAATATGATGAGCCAACAAATGGATACTTTAACATAGTGCCTAATTGTGTGCGTACTTGTTCAATAGGCGTCAATTTAGGCATCGACACAGGTGCTCATATCGGCACAAATACATGTACTACATAGCACCCTAAATGGTGTCAAGATCTTCTAATCAACACAAAACACACACCATCACTATCGTTGACCCGATGAATAACGCCTATATTTGAAAAAAGTGGACAAGAAATACATTTAAACAGTATGTGGAAGCAAAAAAATGGAGCGAAAAATGGAGAAAAAAGGAGACTAATGATAGGGATTTTTTGTAGTTCTCTATAGCCTACATTTCCCATGTCTTGTAAATATTACATTCAACTGGGACCTCTAATACAATTGGATAATTGGTACCTCATTGAATAATATATTGTGTTAAGGTTTTATGGATAAGGAGTAGAACCCTACAAACTTTCAATACATGTGACAGAGAGGATTTTTGCATTAGAATATGTATGACATATGGAGAGTACAGATGAACTCTTTCATGGTTAGAAAAAGAAGACCATATTTTCTTTGTTACTTGTTGATGTTATTGCATGAATATAAGTAGAATAATGAACTCCTAACCTTGTTCTACCTTTTGTTGTGTATTTGGTAAACTCATGCATGCTTACAGGAAACTCCGACCCACCAACAAAATCCCCAGAGAAGATGAGTCAAAAACCAGCTATCTCCTTGAACAAAAATAGTCACTTGCCCAACTTAGCTCCCCACACTGTCAAGACCCGAAACTTAGGTGCTTGAAGGCCTAGAGAATTTATTCCCCTGAAAACCTTTACAGGCAAAGTTGGTCGGTACCCCGGTACCCGGTGAAAAATCTTCATATGTTGATGGGACCGGTCACAAAATCCCGTGAACATTACCTTTCTCATGTGGAGGGTTCTTATTTGAGAGAAAAGCATTCAGTGTGACACATAAAAATTTCCAAAAACAAATGTTTTTGATGTTGACAGTTACTAGCAGTATGATCCATGCAATGTCTTTCAAGAAAGGCTTGTGGTGAATAAGAAATATGCAATTTGAATTCAACATGAAAGTAAACCAATGCACTACAAATGTTGAAAAATATGGATTCTTGGGATGAGGTCAAAAAGTGGAGGAAATTGTTGGTGAAAAAAGTGTTTCTATAGAATAATTGTCAGCATAAATTATGACACTGCAGCCATGGAGAACAACAGAGCAACACATTGAAATCAAGAATTTTGAGAATTTTTACAAAAGAGATGATGTTCCATCTACTAAAAAAACTATGCCACAATCTTTATTTAAAGCTTGTGTGGACTTACACTAGACTCAAAAAAATTATTAATTTTTGGACTATGAAGAAGAATCTAGGTGAACCAAAGACTAGTTCAAATTTTGAAGATATCCTAGAGGATGTTGAGTTTAGAAATTTATGAAATAAAGAGAATCCCTCTGAAGAATATATTGATAACGATAAATATGGTGATGAGGAGATACCCTCATGTTTCACTCCAAGAGCTACTGCAAAATCTTAAAAAAATCTATTTTGAGTGAGCCCATGAAACAAATATATACTTTAGGGGTATCCATACTATAAAAAATGGTTTATCACGGTGTGTCTGAGGTCCCAAGGACAAGGCCCTTGGATGCCATTGGTGGTAGAACCAAGAAAAACTAGTGAACAATGAGACAATGGAGTTGAATCAATATTAGGGAAAGGTAATACTTATACACCTGAAACTCATTTTGTTAGAGATTCAAATCCATATTATCTAGACACTTAGATTCAATCACAACTAGAAAATGGTGGTGAACAAAGTGTTACTGCCATTGGTGGGGATGGAATAGGTATTAGTACTAGTTTTGGTGAACTAGTGCAACAATAGGAAATCTCTCACAAGAGACCAATTGTAGAAGATACTATATAGGATCCCAATGATCAAGATATTGTGAATAATAAAAAGGTTATGACAAAAATGATGAGAGTACAACTCCAAATCCATCAATTTCCACCATAAAGGTACTTTTTGCATCTTCAAAAAAAACCCTGCAAAAGAGTCCATAACTCTAGTTGTAAGTGACAGTAGGATGAGATTAGGAATGGATATTGCTAATCCTCAGAATGCAATAGTTACAAACATAGTCATAGGTGGAGTCACCTACATCACTGCAAGTGCTATTTCTCCATTAAAACTTTCAATTGCATTAGTAACCCCAGATTTTGGTTACAGTACTTTCATTGGTCAATTTAAAGACATGACAAATAATGTCAATGAAAATAAGAAGCTGATTAAGATGATTGTAGTTACTACAGTTGTAGAGGAACAACCTACATCGAATAGGGTATTTCCCACATATGACCCAAACAAACAAATGATGGATTACATGGTTGTTATTCCCCCAATTAAAAATCAAAATCAACCATAGAGGCAGATGGATCCCTCTAAATTTCACATTAGCACCATCCAAATGAATTTTTTCAAATTTAAAAAAATGTGGACAAAATTAATGTGTCAAAAAAAACCAACAAAGTGGTGTACTCATTGTTTCTCAAGATAGAGAGAGAGAGAGAGAGAGAGAGAGAGAGAGAGAGAGAGAGAGAGAGAGAGAGATGGGGGAGGGAGAGAAGCTAGAGACACAAATAGAAAAGTTATAGGAAGACCTAGAAAATGAAAAAGAAAAGAGAAAAGCAATAGATAGCAAGAGCAGTGAATTATAGAAAAGGATAATTTTTTTACCTCTACAACTACAATTATAGAGAACAAATAGACGGAGGCAAAACTGAATGAATTGAAGCAAATATTGATTAAAAGCATAAAAAAAATTGATAATGAAAGATCCTCTTCAACACAATTATACAAAAGGGTGGATAATTTCTTTGCCTCAACAAAAATTTTACAAAACCAATTGGACTATGAGAAGGAAAGAGTAAAAAATTTACAAAAATAATTGGACCGTCAGAAGGAAAGGGAAAATCAGTGGAAACAAAAAGTAGAGGAAGAAAGAAAAAATGATTAAAGACTAGCACAAGAGCTCCAGAAGGCAAATAATGTAATTAAATATTTCCGAGATAAATAGAATCAATTGACGAAATAATGACACATATAAAACCCCAAAAATGGGCGAAAATAATGCAAAGGAATGACCGGTTATGTTAGTAGCTTAAATTGATTTGAAGTCTGATAGTACATCATGGGAATTTCAATGAATACATTCCTTAGAATAGAAATGTTTATTCTAGGGGGAATATTACAAAATAAATTTTGCAAAAAGTCTACAAATCCAGTGACAAATATATGGCATCCAAGGGAAATCACAACCACATTGATGCCTTAGTAAAGGCATCTTCTATAATTTAAAAATGTATGAAAATATGAGAAGCACAAGAATGTCTTGATAAGGTCGCAATTAAGATGACAAAGTTGCATGAAAATGTATAGAAATTGATAGATCTTGGTTTGCCAAGAATTTTTACACAACAAAGCAATACATTGGAAATAACGCTTTCAAAAAGATGGAGGATAAAATGAAGTATGATTTAGACCATTTTCCTAAGGACACAAGTAAGGAAACCTTTTTGGATTTCATCAAACTATTGATATCCTTGAATGCAACATTGGATGAAACATTGGTGTCAAGTTCATCTTCCAAATATGAATTGCTGACAAATTTGCATGTCACTTACTATACGTTACAACAAATTGGACTTCCATCAAATGGAGGGTGGAGAACTCTACAAAAATTGACAATGATTTCATAATGTGTTTTATAGATAGTTTGTATTCCCAAATTCTTTCAGGTTTTTTTATTTCTTCTTTTCTTTGTTTGTCGTTTCAAGCATATTATAGTTTGACATGGCTTGAATTAACTCTAATTATGAATAGGAAAAATACAACAGTTACTAATCCAACCTATGATGCACATCTTCAGGCCTGTAATGCATTCTTACAGAAAGATAAGTGATGAGGTGTGTTGGTACTTTTTCTTGCTACCCCTGATTCTAAATAGTAAATCAAGCCTTGATATTATAGACTAGAGATATAATGACTTGATTTATTGTAAAATCAACAAAACAAGGACATGAAAACCCAACACTAACAAGGCTATAAAACTTCCTACACTTTGAGTTCCATAGGACTGAGGTAGGTTCACCCTTATCACATATACTTTTCCCAATTATTCAATACAACTTCCTAGTAGATGCAAATTTGTGGATAGCTCTCAAAGTATTGAACTCATTGTGAGAACTCAAGAAATAAATTACACTCAAGCAAAAAATAGATTTATAATTTCAATGTGCTCACCAACTGATAATGCCTATAAACCATGACTAGTGCTTAATCCAAGGGATACAGAGTCACTGAATATAATATATATTTGACAACATGATTAATCACATACACCATTGAAATATAAAGGAATAACTAGTATGTCTGACATACAATTTCTACACATATATTAAACACCATCATCAAAATTGCATTTAAATTCAACTTTCACAGTAATCATCTTTAGCATATTTAATTCCTTCCTTGAGAGAAAGAAAAAGATGAAAAACACATATCTTCCATGCAAAGAGATGAATTGGAAATATACCCTGAGTATATATTCAATTCATGTAAAAGTTCAAATTTCATACAAAGACAATAGTATAAGCTAATTCATGATTTCATTGTTCATTAGCTATCAAGACACAGATCATGCATTGATCACATAGAGACCATGTGACTCATATCCTATTTTATTTATTACTTCTCCTTTTTGAAAAAAACACATTGGGAACCCCTATCAAGTGATCGTAAAATCCCTTTTATAAAACAAGGGATGCAACAAGCTTTAGATCACTTGGTCAAATCAGATCTAGACTAATAGATGAATTATAGGGAAATCTCAAAACAATTGCTCGAAATGAAACCAAAATTGTTGAAACTGCACCAACAAAATCTTCAAGTCCTTGGTGACGTGGCTACAGAGAACAAACTGGATAATCAAATGGATTAGGAACAAAGGCCAAGTCATTTCTTCATCAGTTAGATCAGTTAAACTTTGAAGCACATGAGACACCCATAAATTATCTCCAGCAAAGGTAAGATGTCCACATATTGTAACTGATCAACCTCTTCAACAAAATTGTTTCCCTATCACCACAAAAAAAAAGCATCAAATACAAGACAAAAATAAAGGAACCATTTTCCTTTACTCAATTTAAACTTTTGTGTCCTTGGAAAATATTTCCCATCTATTAACCTCCTTATCTCCAGGCCAATTAAAACTTTTTAGTTCTTCAAACTTATTCACAGCCTCTGTCTACCTAGCATTTGTTATTGCATGAGTATCTGCTATAAACTTTCCAAAATAAACCTCATCCTTAAACACTACATCTAGCATACCATTGAATTCAGGAAAATCAACATCATTATCAATATTAAGCATGGTCTCAATATTTGGAGAAATCAATTCAAATTCTCCATTCTAAATATTCAATGGACTTGACATTATTATTGTTGTCATATACAGAAGGGATTAGTGGATGAAAACCATCAACAAATGACTATATGTTGGTAAACAGATTTGTCTTCTCAAAACACCTACACGAAATGACTCCTAAACACCCAAGGCTGAAAGACAAATTGTAATACAACATTTGGGTCACTTCGCTATTGAAAAGCGTAAGCGCCCTCTGAATTATCTGGGTACAGCTCCCCGTGTAAGATTTACAATGAATTAACTAAACTATAAATGATAATGCTTTTAACCTGAAAGCAATAAAGGCTTACAAACATCTATTCATAAACACGAGATAGATGCGAAGGGACTAATTAACTGAAAAGAAATGAACAGTAAATGCTACAAATTTCATTTGCCTAAACAATGCATTACAGAAAGAAACTAAGAGAGAAAGACGAATGGTTCTTTCCAAATACATGAAAAACTATAGCACAAAGTCCACAAATGATCATGCTGATGATCAGATGTAACAGCTACGCATTCAAAGGAATCAATATCATTCAAAGATGAATATTAATCAGAAAATGAGCATCTAAACTCAAAGTTTTAGTATGCTAATATTCTCCTTCTTTGAACACAACAAAATAACAAAGATTTTGTTGTTCCTGTACACTAATCATTATCTGAAAATAAAATCCCTCTTTCCCTGCGTTACAAAAAGAATAAAATTCTATCCTTCCCCAGGCACAAAGTCTCTTGGGTAAGGCGGAAACCGGAACCCCCTTTTCTTCTCACTTTTTCACTTTTCTAGATCCCTCTGAAAAAACTGTCCTCTTTTCTGTTACTCTTCAGTTACTTGTAACTGATTTTTGAAAATAACTAATAGACCAAATAATATCTTCTTGACCTTTTGATCTTACTAAGAATAAATCATATCTTAAAATAAAATTAACTTCGTTGTTGCTTGGTGATTTTGAAACTGGGCCCACCAATAGTTCATTATATTTGTATTCCTTGCATGTATTGCTTATGAATCCACTTGCCCCTTTGTGTCACCTCTTTGATAGGACACCAATGATCAGTTTATCAGGTGGCATGTAATGTTACATTTATTTTATCTCTGTGTCTTGCACATGCCACCTACTCCTCCACATGGAAAGAATCTTAATACAATTGTCCCCATGGATGCCCGTCTGCTCTCAGATCTCAAAACCAGTGCCTTCAAAGCTCAATATATCACCCAAAATGGCTTCTCTATATTGCCTACAGCTTCAAGGAGTGTTGCAATGAGATTATGTGCACTGGAGTTTCTTTTTTTTTGAGACATTCTGTTACACAATTTGTTGACAATCTTCATGATTCCATGCTTGATTGATCACCGTAACTATGCTAGTGGACTGATCAAACAATTTGTGTTGGTCTGCAAATGGTGTTGGGCACCAGCTAATGCACTTAAGCATGTACATTTATTCAGTCTTTATGTTAAACAGTTATCGTGCACTATCTGTGAACATCCACAAATCCCTTGAATTAACTCTTTTCAAACTATCACGGAAAAAAGAACATGACTGTGCCTGTGCATGCCATTCTCGGGTGCATTGTAGAGAATCATGCCCATTCCTCCTGTCATACAAACTGCAAACCCTTTCTCAACTCTATCATTGTTACCCCGAAGGTAGGTCATAGTCTTGCCTTTGACCTTTTTGGGATCTAGAGCTCCCCAGTAGCAAAGTCATCCTGCAGTTTCATTTGCAGTCAACACTTTGACATCCACTGATGATACGATGCCTTCTAATCTTCATTTTTCTTCCCACTGGATGAACTCGACAATTGATTGGAAATTTATTTGATACAACTGAAGGCGTCTGCCTCTATGCTGGAAATCTAGCCTCCAACCATCTTGATTCACACTGCTGTAACCTTGGAAGCTTTACAACAGTATGATACATCACCCTCGATTGTGCCTTCACTTTCAAGGTATTTTATTAAATAATTTGTCGGCATTCTCCGTGATCAGATGCATAACTCATGTTTCCATAGAGAAACTGGTAGGAGCCCATCTCTTTTAGGTAAAACCAATGGATGATTGACCATGTATAGATATCTAGTGTCCTCAATTTTGGCTCATATCTACAATCTACATTTTGATGCTTGTTATCATGCTCCATGATAGAGTCACCCAGGGAGATCAACCTCATAAAATTGATGGTGAGCATCTTCATTTAGACTCTGAATGCATGAGCCTGTGGGACGAACCATTTTAGAGATCCTCGGGAGCCTTTAGAGATTTAATGTGTTAATCCAAACAACCGTCAGACTTCTTTATTGGGAAGAGAACATGAAATGCGATCATTTCCCCAAGATGATGTTCGGTGTCGTTGCATACTACCGAGCCCTACATTTTTCCTCTATGCGGGTCAAGTCATTACTCCATGGGGGATTTTCAGATATGTACAAGCTGGATGTCATACGATATGTCTTCTAATATAGATGCCCCTGTTGGCTCATGACACTTGCTGTTAGATTTGACACCAGACTTAAACTTTACCAAATTAAAAGAAAGTCATTTCATATCTTGACTTTGCAGATTTGCATTTGCGGGCTCACTATTCACATTTCTGGGTCATTTGTCTGTAGTTGTAGGGAATTTCGCAGCCTCAACTGATACAAGTATTACACTACTAGTTCGGGAGAAATCACAGTTTTGCAGTCTTCATTCACAATCAATACTCCATTATGATCAGCCGTGCCCTTAATCTCACTTGACTTGTGCAAGTGGTAACTGTTTCCATTCCAAAGTTTATTTTGTTTATAAAATGTGCCCCAATTAAAAAAAATGCACCATATTTCCTCATGGGTGGCATGAAGCATTCATACTTTCACTGCCAATATGCCGAACATCTCAAGGCTGTGATTTTAATAAATCCATGAGAATGGTGGAGTCTCTTCCTACAGATACATGGTTGTTTTAGAAACCTGATTATTCAAGGACTTTCTCCATCCAAATAGTCATCACCATTCTTTATTCTTTCATATATTTCATATCATCCCATTATTGTCGTAAAATATTGTACAATCACTTTTGTATCTATAGCATTGACCTCTGTTCATGGAGGATGCAACAAGGACTTATAATCGGGATATTGAATCAAGTAGTACACTTTTGTACTCCTCCCTAGTGAAGTCTCCTGATTCTAGCATGGCTGAAGCTATTCGATAGAAAAATATCTTACACATTTTGTTTCAATCTGCACAAATTGGAGATGACCAGAATCAATCCGAAATACTCCTGGATGTTTTCTCAAGTAACATGCTAGAGTAGATTCTTTTTTTTTCTGTGCAATTTTGATACATATAACTATCATCATCAATGTTCCCTATTCATAATGTTGATCCCAAGTATTGAGCTTATGAGAGTGTACTGGGGCTTTGAACTCTAAACCAAACTCTTGAATTCGAACTGATCAATTACACCTCAAAATCTGCCTTTTGGACTATGGGTCTGAAATTGAAAAACTGAATCTGCATCTTGAATTCACATTTCAAGTCTGACAATGGCGTTCATTTGAAATTGAAACTTGAACTCTGGCTTTGCAAACCCGAACATTGAACCATGTGAACCTTTTTATGCAAACTGAACCACTTTGAATTGCTTTGAACTAAATTCAAAGAGGTTCAAGACCCTAAACTGAAAGTTCAAATACCGGGGTCTATATGGGTACCAACACTATAATTTCTCTTTGATTAACTATCCTTTACCCTTGAAAAATGGCAATAGTGAATTCAAAAAATTCACTTTATCTTTATATGACTGCAGGCATATCATTCCTATACAACAAATTTGTCACCACTTGCCCCATTAACATGTTTCTAGTTGACCACTGTGTGAACAAGGGTTCTAACAACATGAAAGATTCATCGCAAAACCTTCACATTTGAATTAATGATATATGATAACCATGAACAATACTCAACTTCATCATAATTATGTTGATTTCGATGTTCCAGAACTTGCATCAAAATAGAGATGCCTTTCTTTTGCATTTCTTCCTACAAACTCTCAATTCTACCTACATAATCTTCTAATTTCAATTTCACATCACTAGGTATTGACTTCTCACTTGAAACAGGTTACTTATGTAGACGTCTAAAATCGTCCTTATATTAATTTAATTAATATTTTCATAACATTATAGTTAATTTTAATTAATTATATTTGTTATATTCTTCTATCTATTTAATTAAATTTATTTAATTAAATATG
>MU226274.1:1647579-1658111 GCA_018584345.1 Thuja plicata | reverse complement strand
ACACATGTGTGAGCAAAGTGGGCCTCTTGCATGACTTATGTGTCCCTCATGTGACACCTATGTGGATGCCACATGAGCTCCACCTCACCCAAGCCCTCTCTCTCCTCCAAAAACTCTATAAATAGAGGCCTTTTCCAAGAGAAAAGCATCTCTTATTTTTGCATTGTTATCATGCTAGTTTGTTTCTAGAGCAATTTAGCATTTTCATAGAAATTGTAGTCTTAGTTCATGTTATTTCATTGTTGAATCAAGATATCACATCTTAGGTTTATAATGGAATGAATCTTAGATAGTTTGTGTTCATCTTGCATATCAATCTTAGTATAGCTTTTGCATACATTACATCATTTGTGATGGCTTTGAGACAAGTTCCTCATACTTGTTCTTGAAGCTCTTCACTCTCTTAGCTTGCATTATTAATCAATAGTGGGATTAAGTTATTGTATTGGGAGAGCACACCCACAATAATCTCTAAGAGCAAATCAACAAGGCATTGGGTGCCCTTGTTTAGCTCATCGAAGGTTGTGGTGAAAGTCTTTGTTTTGGATTTCATTTTAAACATGCTAACTCTTTGAATCTTGTTTCTAATGACTAACCTTGATGTTTGCATGTTTTAGTGTTGTCCCTTGCAGGAATACTTTTATCACATACAAGTTATACTCTTGTTGAGTTAAAGAAAGAGTAGGAAACTGTGAGGTATACCCTTCCATAGTTTTCATCAATCCATCATTTTCAATCAAAGTATCCTCATATTTCTTAGCCAAGACAATCACATCAAGTTACATTTCATGATTTCATTTTTCTAAATCCTTATATTTTTCCTTATTTAAAAATGAGGCATGAGTAAGAAAATAAGCAACCTCAACGACAGAAGTATTTTAAACATTTTTAATTATTGTATCCCCCTTTTCTCTTCTCCTATATTGATCATGTGGGGCTTATGAGTAAGAAGAGACAAAGCCCAAATTTCCAATGTTTTTTACTTAGGATCAAATCTTGATGCTCTTAAGAACTCACCAAATTCATACTCAAACCTAGAAACAAGGTCAAATTGTTTTCTAATTTGATCAATAAAAAAGGTAGAATCCAAATCCCAACCAAGAATCTTTACATTCAAATTCATTTGTAGACTGACTGTTTGTTGACCTGCGTAACAAGTCTAAAAATTACTACTAGTAATACTTAAATGGGGCTTCTACTGAAGTACCAGAACTTGTAAAAACTTCTTGACTCGTGATTGAAACAATGCATAGAACTAGAAGCAATAAAGTCAAGTTTTTATTTTAGAACAGAGCAGAAGTAGACCACATACAATTTTGATTTGATAATGAGAAAAATACCTCCTTTACAGCCTCTTGCACAATCACCAGCTCTGCACCTCACTTTTCTGAATGCAATTGTGAGGTTAAAAAAGTTTGAAATCATGCATTTATGCACACAATCTCTCTATTACCAGAGCCATCTCTTCAACATTACTTTTCATGCTTCAACTATTACTCACAAATAGCCATGGTTTATCTTTCTTTTTTTTCTCTGGGTCATTGATTCAATTTTCATCATGCACAAGAGGAAAATGAATTCCACATCAGAAAAAAATGTCTTCTTATACTCCAGTTGGCATAGTCTTACTCATGTGACCCCTTTACTTTATGCAATCCAACAATCATCCACAAGTTTTGATGACATACTGCATCATCTCCTCGCCAACCCATGACCATCTTCCCTTTACCCCATTGAGCATTGTGAGGAAGCGGTCACATACTTTGGTTAAGTTCCTTGGTCTTCAACCACAACCTTACAATTCTCAACATTAAACTTGAGTTAACCATCGCGAGGCAGTGACAAAAAGCATTTAAACTCTTACGGTCATTATCAAAGGTTTCACATGGAGATTCCTAGTGCAACTGTGACCATCTTATTCAACCGGGCTAAAACCCTACGGCGCCACGATAGAAATTATATTAAACCTCAAGTCATACCCAAGGATGTCACATGTCATTTCTTCGCTAGACCGTGACCATAACAATTCCTTTTTACTAACTGCGGTGAGGATGCAAGCAATCACTTTATTTAAATGTTACAACTTCCATCACAACCTCGTGATATTTAAACTGAAAAACATCTACAAGGTTGTGAGAGATATAAAATATGATCTCTACAGTCTTCACTACCACCTCGCGACCCTAAATAGCTAAGTCATCAAACTGTTGTGAATTTGTGACACTACATTTCAACCTCTCGTTGATCTATAACCCTTATACATAAAGACACACTTCATACTACAAGGCCATGAGTAACATGAAATATGAAACTTACACCTAACCTAGACCATAAATTAGGATAATAGGAAGATGGTAGTTGGCCAATCGACTCAAATGACAAAAGAAAACAAAAATGACTAAGTCCACATGGGAAAAATGATTTTTGACACAGAGATAGACTAATTACATGAAAAATCTCGCAGAGAAAATGCGGGAAAACTTTCAGAGGAAAACTAAAAGCACTTAAAATCAACAAATTAAACCACAAAGGAAAATGGTAAGGTGCCAAGATAAACAAACTTGAAAGCTCCAACAAGGTGGACACAGTCTGATGAGCCAAGAGATTTTAGTGCCTTGATATTGGTAATTGTCAATTGATTTTGATGTTGACATGTTGCAAATTGACTTGAATTTATTGTTTCTCCATGTTTCTATAAAAAGGAATTCAGAGTAATTTTTGAAGGGTTCTAAATTTGTGTATCGATACTTGAGGGTAGATGAAATAGAAATACTTTTGCATATTGAATCACTCAAAGTTGTGTATTGAATCAATTATATGGTTGTATTTTGAAAGAATTAATAAAAAATCACCATGTGTAAATAAAAATTACTTTATCAATAAACATATTATGTTGTTTCTTATTTTCCTATTTTTCAATTTTATGTATGCTCTCTTATTTTATTATTTTCTATCTGTAAATAGAAATTTGAAAAATGTAATTGCATATCAATATTAAATGTCATTGACAAAAACATAAAATATCATCAACCACATTTAGTAATTTGTAATATGAATGATGAAATACATAAATAATTTTAATAAATACCTAGTATCGGTTAGTGCTAAATCTCTTAAACTTGCCAAATCATCTTATCATCATCATCATCAAATTGAGATTTTCCTTGATTCTTATCTATGTTTACTTCACTCTGCATACCTTCACTTAATTACATAGACCAGTACATATGTCAATGTCATACATTTTTTCACTATCAATTGTCCCACTTTGAGTTTGGTTTGAAGTGTTTCCCACCCCTCTACTTTCACATTTGGACTTTCAGATTGTCAATGCCCTTTCATAAGGAAAACTTTTGACATCATATCTAGATGTATATAGACTCAAGAAATTTTCCAAATTCTTGTCTAGTTTGTTTCTTATATTTTATTTTAAAAACCCAAAAGCACTCAAAACTCTCTCATCCTCCACCAAACTCAATATCATGTTTGACATAAATCGTCAAGTTTGAAAAATTATGATATTGAATCATGCAAAATTTTGCGCTGACCTAGAATAGTCGAAAGAATTTTTATTGATCCCTCTTGGTGGGGGCTCTTCATTTTTTTATAGTGTTCCCTCATATTTATTATAAAACGATTTGATTTATCTCTAAGAATAGTTTCATTTAAAATTACATCTATAGTTTGTCCATTGAGTTGTACAAATTTGTAAAATTTCCCTATCAAATTTGTTAGCTTCTTACGATAATCAGTTACATTGTTGAGTTCCCAATAAAAGGAAAAACAACAGACATGGATGCAAGTACATCCACATGAGGGAATCATTTTCTAATACCTAAGGAAATAGAATAGGTTATTTTCTTCATAGAGATAGTTACAAACTCAACAAGCTTTCTAAAATATTCCTTTGTAACACTTACCTCTTGCTTCTTAGGGCACTTTCCTTGTTCTTTGATCATGGAAAGGCAGTGCATTGGTATCTCAAATTTTCATACAATAACACATAACTCTTCATTTGCATTAATATGTATATAATTATCAAGATTGTTCAAATTTGTCATTGTATACCACCTAACAAATTTTTTGTATACAACTATTTGTTGTGATTTATAGAGATTATCAAGAGTCATGCATGTCATTTTACATATCTTAGCACATTCTGCAATAAACATAACTCTTTCTTGGGATTTTTTTCACAAGAAGATTCATTTTCTCTAGCATGGGGAGAAGACCTACTAAAGTTAACATTGTCTCTATATCACTTAACCTATGAAGCAGGTTAGGAGCTTTGTCTATTCTGTGGTGATGTTCATATTACTCCAATCAAGGATCGGTATTCTAAATAAACTCAATTATGTGGTCCATCCAAGGAGATCAATATGGTATCAACATCCTTAAAAAGCTTGTTCCCATTGGTTATTCCATTGGAAAAATTTTAAAATTCCAAAAACTATTTGGGACTTCTACAGATGTACAAGTAGATCTCTTTGACTAAGTCTTCGACATTCGTTACTAGAGGATGTGTGTTCACAATTTTAAAATCTATATTCATTATGTGAGTCATGTAGTGAATGTAAATCATGTAGGGTGAGAAAAAAAATTATAGATTTATGCAAAGACCGTTCCTATGAACTTGCATTACTGAAGGTTTATCCGCTCCTACACATACCAACTTTTTGGCAATTGTCAACTCATCCATGCCTCCATATTCAATTAAAGAACTCTTAACTAGCTGAAATAAATTTTATGTTGTCACACTCTCCTTAATTTTAGTAACACATAGTAGACAAGGTTGTCAAACATGATTCTGTACAGTATAAAAATGCATGCATACCCAAGACATATTATCTATTGTCATAACTTTGTCTAAAGACAATGCAATACAATTTCACTCTTAGTTTTTCCTTTATATCATGTTTTTCAACCTTAGAAAGAGAACTTGTCCATTCCCATCCATTTTTTACTAACCAATGACTATTAGGAAAGTTAGGAAATTTCAAAAAATGTAATAAAGTACTAATTCCAGGGAATTCTATCATAGGATGCCCTCTACTCAAAATATAGAAAACAACACTTAACTGAACAAATTTTCCCAATTATTTTATTGTCATTGCCTTCCCGAAAATAGCTTCAATTGAACCTTCGTATTTAGAAGCCTTTTCCTATCTTTTGTAATGCACATCATATTCTAAGGCATTCTTAACATATTGATATTTCTCCTTTGTTTTCCATCTTAGCAATGATTTTTCAATTCCATCTATAATTTTTCTTCGTAAATTTTACTGATATGATTTTCTATGGTGTCAAGTTATATTTGTAACCTTTTTTCCTTTTTGTGTATCAAACTAAAAATATTACACCTACATTCTATTGGAGGCTTAAATTTATTTGGATTCTCCATTGGTTCAATGAATGGATACTTTGACACCCAATCAATTTGAAAATTCCTCGACATATCCCACTCTTGACCCATTTTTTATTTAGATTTTATTTTCCCCTTTTGTGCATCATCATCATCATCATCAACTCATTCCCACTACCCTAGGTATCTACCACAACCTCTTCTAAATTGTCATCTAATATATCAGGTTTGTCACCTTCTTCAATATGCAGTGCAGGTTGTGAATTTATTAGTTGTGATGATGTACCTTCATCATTTTGACCACAAACATTAACAAACTATGAAGTTAAGGTTCTGTGTTTTTTTGGCATCTCGTGGCCTTTTCCATATTCATTAGTCTTACCCTTCTTCATGTTTGACATCTCCAAAAAAATTAAGGCTGCAAAAAAATATCTACTTGTTTTGGAAGCAATAATAGACTATAAGATTCATTGGCCCTAGGGCTTATAAAAAAGATGTCTGCGGTCTCCCCACTCAATAAGAATGAACTAAAAATTAAAAATAGACTGAGATGAATAATATTATAGCACTTAAAAAAAATTATCACTTACCTTTAGATTCTAAGTGAGTAGCACTAGCAATCAGTAATGCAACAATGGTTGTTTCTGGTCTGAAGCTTGGCTATTGATCCAAATTAAGAGCTCAAAACTAACCAAATTGTGTAAAAATAAATCTTATCTTTGATTTTATTTATACCATTCCATATTTGGAAAATTCAGTGGGAATTTTAAATGGTATACAATTATTTGGAAAATCTCGCTTAATTCTAACACATCTTAATGTAACTGTAGGGAGAATCAAACCTCGTCAAAATATATACGTTGTAATTTTATAGGAAATTATGGATCATCCATTGGGATAGAATTATAATAGAAATGGTGAAATAAATCCTCCCACAACATTGAATGATTAATGGTATTGGTGAATATGGCAGTGAATTAAGACACACTTCTAAAAAATGGCAGGTAAATTGGGTCCTCATGCAAATAGAACTATTAATGGCTAATTGGTGAATATGGTTGTCAATGAACAAGGGTTTTGAATTTTGTATGGTATTTTTTTATGAGTGATCTCTTGTTTTTGGAATATTATATTTATTGCAAGATTTTTGGGGGTTTATAATGGCTCTAACCAACTTTGGTCGAACAGTTGATGCTGGTGTTGCAAAAGCTGCGACGGATGCTCATGGTTCCTCCTCCCAAAAAATTCCCTCACAAGTTAGTTTTGAAAGTGTTTCATGAGGTATTCCCTCCCTTGATATTGTGCTTAATAATTAGGAATTTTATAACACCTGGGATTGGCTTAAAAATCATACTTTAGTAGGATATTTTGTGGGTAGAACTCCACCTGAAAGAATGCTAAAAGATTGGGTTGCCAAAGCTTGGACTCCTCATAGAGTTTGGCTTGATGGCATTCAAATCCTTACCAAGGGATTTTTGTTTCATTTCTCAAACCCTACCCAGGCCAATGTGGTATTCAATCACCGACCTTGGACTATTAGTTCTTCTCTGTTGGCTTTCTAGTGTTGGTCTCGAGACTTTGTACTCTTAGATGACAAAAAAATCAAGGTTCCAGTTTGGGTCAAACTTTTGGGTCTTCCCCTGCCATGGTTTCTATTCATGTAGACCATTGTGAAAAATATTGGCAAGGTGGTGTTCATAGAGCATGATCATGTTTTTAACGCTCACCCTCAAAAAAGGGTTTGTGTTGAGGTTGACCTTTCACGTGACCTTAAACAAACAATTGATATTCAAGTTGGAGCTCACGCCTTCACCCAGAAGGTACTTTAACTGAACCTTCCTAACACCTATTATAGGAGTCAATCATCCAAGCACAAGATCAAGGATTTCTCATTGGTCGTACCTTGCATGAAACCCCCTCCCAAGGATGTTCCTTTCAAGCCTACGAAGGTGGTGAAAAAAGAAGAATGGACCACTATAGTGTGAAAAGGCAAAAATGCTTCGGCCCCCAAGAAAACTTCAGCTTCTATGGCTCAACCATCAACAGAATTCACTACGATGGCTCATGTTACCTCGACGGAGGTGGTTCCATCACCTCCTATTTCAAACCATGCCCTGTAGGGGACAGAAGTGTCTACGAGTGTTTCTCGGCCCGCATGGGTCCGCACTCCATAGGTTGCTTCCATGATAGTGTCTCAATCTTTAAGATGATATCGTAGCCCTTCTAGGTGTGCTAAGATTTTTTATGGTAGCATGGAGAAGAGGAGGGTCATCTCTGGAGGAGATTCTCCTCCTAGCTTCAGAACCAGTTCATCCTTCTTGCATAATAGCTTCCTCTGTTGGGGATGAGGATGAAATGCAAGAACTATTATCATGAATTTTCTCTCCTAGAATGTTTGAGGTCTCACTGACCTCCCCATTAAATATTTTTCTTGAGATGCTAGACACAAGATTGGTAACCTAGATATTCTATCTACGGGAAGTTAAAATTTTTGGTTTCATGCTCAATTATGCTTGTCATGTTATTTGCCTGGATATTGTTGTGTTCTCTTCACAACATGAAGCTGGTTTAGGTGGTGTAGTTACTCTTACTCCTCTTGGTTTACTTTCCTCTATTATTTCACATGGTTATGACCCCATGCAGAGAATTATTTTGTTATTTTTGTCCTTCGTAATCATTCTTTTGGCATAGTTAATTTTTATGCTCTCAATGATGACGTTGAAAGATCACATTTGTGGCATCGGATGGTGGATCATCTACCCCCAACCACCTAGGTCATATGTGGGGACTTAAATATGGTTGAGCTAGCTTCTAACAAATATGGTATTTTTCCATTCAAATGGACAGTTGGAAAAAGAGAGGCTTGGTATTACATGCATAATAAATTAGGCCTTTTTTATCCCAATGTAAACCGACACCGTCTTAGTGGGGTTTGGCATACTTGGTCCAATTTCAGAGCTAGATCTGATGTGATTTTTAAGAGGCTCTATCGTGCCATGATTACAACTTAATCTTTTTTCTCTTTTTTCTGAAGATCAGGAATTACCTGTCATTCCTTTGATTAATGTGACTTTGCTAGAGCACTATCCTATCCTCTTTACTATTTAGTGGAAGACAGCTAAGAGGCATCCTTCTAAAATGCATTTTTTCCTCAAAACATCTCTTCGTAATCATGATCCCCAATGACACATATCTCGTGTGTCTAGAATTTGGAGCTAAAGCACCACAATCAATCAGGCTGGATTCACTGGTGGAATGATGCCATCACCTGTACGGCAAGGTTTCTTCTCATTTATGGAAGAAAACTTGTCATGTACTATTGGCATTTGTATGACACAATCACCAAATATCTATGTGTTACTTTTGTAGCCTTGGCCATGAGTCTGTCTGATATAGAGTTGCAACTTTAGCTAGTTAATCTCTGTCACCAGAAGTAAGTTGTAGGTAACTATGCTACCAGGAGAGCTCAAATAAAGGTTCACCTTCACTTCCTTGAGGTTGGAGACCAAGCCTCCAAAGAGTTTTTTCAAGCTCTCAGAGGTCATCATACCTCTGTTGGGATCAAAGGGATAAGGGAAGGTCATGAGATTCTTTCTGAACTTCCTGACATTCTTCAATCTTTTTTCTTGCATTATGAGAAGGTATTCACAATGCAGGGAATTTCTTCTGCTAGGGACCAAGCCTTGAAAGACTATATTGTTGTTACTCCAAACCATATTTTGGTTGACCATAATGTTGTTGGATTAATCTATCACAAGGTAAGTGTTGAGAGGGGAGGGGTGAATCAGTACTTATAAAACTTTTAAGTACTATTCTTTACTCTTCACCGAACTGAATATCATTCATAAAAATACTGAAAAGAATGTAAAGTAAATTAGAAAACCATGATAGATAACTGCATGATTTTTGGTAACGCATAAATCCTTTGTTAGAGGAAAAAACTATGGAGGGGAGGAAACCCACAATCCTTCACTACTGCAGTATAAAGTTTGCTCAATTAGACCTACAATATTAGCTACTTCGGATAGCTTACCCTGTTAGGAGTATTACTCGGTTAAGAGTACAAAAGACTTTGATGACATGTAACTGATTGAATTTTTGACAATGTTAAGTTGAAGATAATGCAAGGCATTAAATTAGTTAATGTATTGTATTGTCATTGATGTCAACTTAATATCATCTGTACGGTCATGTACATAATGCCAAAGACTTCATAAAATCAATAGAACAAAAGTTATTCTTTCAACAATGCATAAAAATCAAGTATTCACGTAGTGACAAACAACACTGATGGAGTGCACACCAACGATCAGAGAAAAGAAGAATAGTCACAGTGATACCCAACGATCAAAAGTATAGTGTTGCCCGACAAAGCAAAACCACAGGATGCCTAACAAGATAAAAATAGAGTTGCCCGATGAGTAAAATTCCAATGATGCCCAACGGATGGAGATCACAAAGCTAACTAGAGTCTCACCAAAGGAGCTGTCAGTTGTCACTGACAACTAATTGTAGAGGTGACCGACAAAATAGAAAGTTCAGAAAATGACAAAATATCTAGCTAGCAAAGCTAAAAATAGACTTCACTGGTTGTCTACTTTGTTTTATTCGACCAGAGATAAGTGATTGATTTAAAGTTGATTTGTATAGTTGGCAAGAAGATATCTAGGAGACAAATTAGGAGTTGTGCTTTAAATCTAATTGGCTGGATTATTTTTCATGCCAAGAATCAAGAATCAAGAATCAAGAAACAGTAAATATCATGTCTATATAAGAGACAAGCTTAATTCATTTACGAATGGGATTAAGGGGAGTGAATAGAAAGAGGATGCTAAAGAGAAACTGATGAAGAATAGCTTCATGCAGTCCTAATCAATCAAGATGAAGAAGAGCTAAGGAATTCTGCAGACACTGACAAACAGTGAAGCACAACATCACATAGCAGAAAGTATGGAGCACAAAGGATTGAATTGATACATTGATCAGATAGGTAATGTACTTAAATAGATCTGAAAATCTACAATTCAAAATTGCAATATGAACAGGTCATAGTGTTTCAGTTTAACCATTGAAGCATCAAGTCTCTTAACTAAGAAAGACTTAACAGTCTTCTATATATTGAGGTACATCCCAAGGAGTGCCAAAAAGGTTGATTCATGAAAGTAGCATT
>MU226274.1:1635199-1646679 GCA_018584345.1 Thuja plicata | reverse complement strand
TGATACAAATGTTCTGAGAGCCAAGGCAGAAAGCCTTAGAGGAAAATTTGATGATCTCAGAATGAAAGAAGGAGAAAACATCACACAGTACAACACAAGAATCAAAGAAGTAGTCAATGCTATACGAAGAGTTGGAGGTACACTTGAAGAGGAAATAGTGGTAAGTAAAATCTTAAGAACCTTACTACCTGTATATGCTATTAGAGTTTCTGACATTCAAGAAATGAGAGCAGTAGCAAACAATACAATTACTCTTGATAGTTTAATTGGTAGATTGATTTCATTTGAGATGAATAACTTTGATAATAGTGTCTTACCAAACTTAGAGTCTTCATTTAAGTCTTCTATGAGAATAAGAAAATCAAGTCATAGACACACATCTAGAAGAGATAGTGAAAGTGAAAGTGAAGAGAAAGATCTAGATGAAATAGAAGCACTGATGGCTAAAAGAATGCAGAGAGGCAAAGGTAAATATAAAGACAAGTTACCACTTGTATTAATTAATTGTAAAGAGATTGGACACTTTGCTACAAGATGTCCTAATAGAAGAAAAGATGACAGAGTTAATGACAGATCTTTTAAGAATAAATCTAACAGAGGTGATAAAAAAGATTACAAAAGTTACCAACAATCAGAAAGAAGAGATACCCGAGACTACAAGGACAAAGGTAAGAAAGCCAGCTACCTAGCTGCTTGCAAAGATGAAGATACTGACACCAAACCTAATGAATACATCAAGATGGTATTTGTAGCTGTGAAAGATAATTTAGATGAAGATAAAAGGTATGTACAAACTGCACTCATATCTAAGGTTAGCAAGAATAACATATGGATTATAGATAGTGGCTGCACTCACCACATGACCGGTGGCAAAGAAAATTTTAACACTTTTGAGTATTATAATGGTGGTACAATGAGAATGGTAATGATACACCTTGTCTAGTTGAAGGTAAAGTAACTATAATGTTGAACAACCTGATTAAATGTGAAAATTCTTATTGGTAAAAGGATTGAATTATAATCTGTTCAGTGTTTCTCAGCTAAATAATTTAGGTCACAGAGTAGCATTTGAGCATAAGAAGGCAAAGATCTTCAATGAATCAGGAAAATTGATTGGTACCGGTGAACAGACAAAAGGTAACTTATTCTATCTTAATGATACTAACACCACATGCTTAATGACTAGAAACGAAGACATGGTTGTGACACAAAAGATTGTGTCATGTAAATTTTGAAAACATGATGAAAATAAGCAAAAGGAGAAATGTAAGAGGCTTACTGACGATGACAAATCCTGACAACATCATGTGCAAGAATTGTCAAAAAGGTAAGATGACAAAGTCTAGTTTCAAAATTAAAACCCATACATCTGAAGATATTCTAGAATTAGTCCATATTGATCTATGTGGGCCAATTAGGACAAAGAGTTATTATGGAGATAGATATTTTATTCTCTTTGTTGATGATTACTCTAGAATGATGACAGTTATGTTTCTAAAAGATAAATCTAAAGCATTCAAGATGTTTAAATGGTATAAGGATATGGTAGAAAAACAAAGTGGTAAGGATCTAAAATGCTTAAGATCAGATAGAGGAGGAGAATTTATATCAAATGAATTCACTAATTTCTATAATGAGCATGGTATAAAAAGACAGGTTTCTGCACCAAGAACTCTACAGCAAAATGAGATTGTTGAGAGAAGGACCAGATCCATAGTTGATTGTGCTAGAACACTGATGATAGAGAAAGTCATCACCCAAATCTTCTGCATGGAAGCTGTCAGTACTGTTGTCTACACACTAAACATAGTACAATTAAAGAAGGACACAAAGAAGACACCTTATGAGCTATGGTATGGTAGAACACCCAATGTAAGTTACTTCAAAATCTTTGGGAGTCAATGTTATATCTTAAAAGATGATAGAAATGGAAAGCTTGATGCCAAAAGTGATGAAGGAATCTTTCTAGGGTATTCCACCAAGAACAGAGCTTATAAATGTCTTGTCAAGGCTTCTAACAAAATTGTTGAAAGTGCAAATGTAAAGATAGATGAATTTGCATAAAAGAATGAGCTAGAAAGTACAAAAGAACCAGAGGACTACAACAAGTTTGTATACTGTGAAGAACCCAACACTCTGCCTGAGCAACAATGCTTAATTCCAAATCAACAAAATGTTGCAACTGATGGTCAGGCTGTAATTACTGACGGTCATGATAATGATCAAAATAATGTGCAAGGTGATGAAGAACAAAATGAAGGACAAAATGATGATCAAGATGATAAACAAAGAGTTGAACCTATACTTGCAAGATATGTAAGAAGGAACCATCTAGAAATATAGATCATATGAGATAAGAAAGTTGGTACAAGAACAAGAAGTAAGTCTTTAAACTCGAACTATTTAATTTGTCAGTTTGAGCCAAAATCTGTCAATGTTGCACTTGATAATGAAGAATGGATAAGTGCTATGATTGATGAGATTGATCAGATTGAAAAGAACAAGACATGGTCACTTGTTCCAAGACTAGATGACAAGAATGTCATCAGTACAAAATGGATATTCAGGAATAAGTTGAATGAGAATGGAGAAGTCACAAGAAACAAAGAAAGACTAGTATGCAAGAGGTATGCACAAGAGGAAGGTATTAACTATGGAGAAACATTTGCACCCGTTGCTAGGCTAGAAGGTGTAACAATACTACTTTCTTATGTTGCATATAAAGGATTCAAGGTATATCAAATGGATGTCAAGTCTGTATTCCTGAATGGAATACTTGAAGAAGAGGTATACATTGAACAACCAGAAGGGTTTGTAGATCCAGACAAAAGAAACATGGTATGTAGACTTCACAAAGCCTTGTATGGATTAAAACAAGCTCCTAGAGCCTGGTATGAATGACTTAATTCCTATCTTATAAGTATTGGATTTGTAAGGACTAGTGAAAATAGTAATCTTTATTTGAAGGAAGATACTGATGCTAACACTTTGATTGCTGAAATATTTGTTGATGACATCATATTTGGAGGCAATGATATGCTATAAAAATCATTTTCCAATGAGATGAGAAAAGAGTTTGAGATGTCTATGTTTGGAGAGATCAAGTTCTTTCTTGGTCTACAGATCATTCAACAAAGTGAAGGTATTTTCATTACACAGTCCAAATACATTAAACAAGTCCTGAAAATATTCAAGATGGAAGAATCCAAACTAGTTGGAACACCGATGGATACTGGATGTAAGTTGACAAAGGAGGACAAGGCAACAAAGGTAAATTAGACTTTTTATAGATCAATGATTGGAAAACTCATGTATGTTGTACACACTAGACCAAATATTGCACATGCAGTAGGAATAGTTGCTAGATTTTTTGTTAACCCCAGGATATGGCATATGGTATAGAAGAGAAGGAAAATTTGAACTTAAGGTGTTTACCAACGCTAATTGGGTTGGAAATCTTGATGACCAGAAGAGCACAACTAGAGGAGCATTTGTTATGGGTGACAAAATTGTCACATGGATTAGCAAAAAGAAAGGATGCATCTCGCAGTCTACTGCTGAAGCAGAATATGTTACTGTTGTTGCAAATTGCTCAAATATTGCATGGATCTAATAGTTACTGGAAGGTATGCATATGAAGATCTTAGAACTAGTGATTATCTATTGTGATAACACCAGTGCAATTAAAATTTCCAAGAATCCAGTCATGCATTCCAAGACTAAACACATTGCCATCAAGGATCATTATTTGAGAGAATGAGTTCAAGCAAAGGAAGTGATACTTGAGTATGTGTAGTAAAAAGAAAAATTGGCCAATATCTTCACCAAGCCACTACCCAAGGATACATTTGAGTACTTGAGAAAGAGACTAGGGGTCAAACCCTTGTCTACCAGTCAGTAAAATGACTGAAGGCTACATCAGCCTACATATTATCACAATATCATTAATGTTGATACAAGCAAAAAGATGAACTTCAAAGCTACATCTATATACAGAGAAGTATATATCTTCACTGAGCAGCAGAGCATATTATTGTATTGTTGGTAGATAAGGGAAATTCAAGGAATATATTATGGATGGAAAGAAATGATTGTTTGACATGTATGTTAGATATTTGTAAAATATTTGTTTGGTATTGTTGTCAAAGGGAGAGAAATTATCCATATTATCAGATCTCTCTAGGGAAAGATATTATCCACTATCACATTTCTCCAACAGAGAAAGATTATATCCTTAGGGAGAGAAATTGTATGAAAATATTATACAAAGGGAGAGTTACTGACAAGAGAAAAAGACATCAAAAGAGAATAACAGTCAAGGGAGAGAAATTGACACAAGGAGAGGACACAACACATTAGAAGACAGAGAGCTGCAAGAATCAAATCTAAGCTAAAATAGAGCTTACCAATGGTCAGACATTTATTGGTTGTCAAAACAAAAAGATTAGTAGTTTGATGAATGTCAACTACTGTATTTCATATTGTATTAGAAATAGTATAGTGTGATAATATGGTATGTTTTCATCAATGCCAAAGGGAGGGATTGGTGACATGTAACTGATTGAATGTTTGACAATGTTAAGTTGAACATAATGCAAGGCATTAAATCAGTTAATGTATTGTATTTTCATTGATGTCAACTTAATATCATCTGTACGATCATGTACATAATGCCAAAGACTTAAGAGAATCAATGGAACAAAGGTTATGCTTTCAGCAATGCATAAAAGTCAAGTATTCACTTAGTGACAAAAAATACTGACAGAGTGCACACCGACGGTCATAGAAAAGAAGAATAGTCACAGTGATACCTGACGATCAGATTTATAGTGTTTCCTGATGAAGAAAAACCATAGGATTCCCGAAGAGCTAAAAATAGAGTTACCCGACGAGTAAAATTCCAATGATGCCTGACAAACAGAGATCAGGAAGCTGACTGGAGTCTCACCGATGGAACTGTTAGTTGTCACCGACAACTAACTGTAGAGGTGACTAACAAAATAGAAAGTTCAAAAAATGACAAAATATCTAGCTGGAAGAGCTAAAAATAGACTTAATTGGTTGTCTACTTTGTTTTATTCAACCAGAGATAAGTGATTGATTTAAAGTTGATTTGTACAGTTGGAAAGAAGATATCTACGAGAAAAATCAGAAGTTATGCTTTAAATCTAATTGGTTGGATTATTTTTCATACCAAGAATCAAGAATCAAGAAACAGTAAATAGCATGTCTATATAAGAGACAAGCTTAATTCATTTACAAATGGGATTAAGGGGAGTGAATAGAAAGAGGATGTTGAAGAGAAACTGATGAAGAACAACTTCATGCAGTCCTGATCAATCAAGTTGAAGAAGAGCTAAGGAATTCTACAGACACCGACGAATAGTGAAGCATAGCATCACAGAGCAGAAAGTATGGAGCACAAAGGATTGAATTGATACATTGATAAGAGAGGTAATGTACTTAAATAGATATGAAAATCTACAATTCAAAGTTGCAATATAAATAGGTCATAGTGTTTCAGTTTAACCATTGAAGCATCAAGTCTCTTAACCGAGCAGGACTTAATAGTCTTCTATATATTGAGGTACATCCCAAGGAGTGCCAAAAAGGTTGATTCATAAAAGTAGCATTGGATTTTCCCGATACCTATTGATAGTCTAAGAAGGAGGCTGATTCAAGTATGGTAGCAATAGATGCCTGATAATAAGTGACAACCTCTATGTATAAAATCCTCTAACAAGATCACACTTAACCGTGTGTTTGTAACCTTTAATAGGGTTGGCTCCTAATAGGGATCACTTCAGAAGAGTGAAAATTTGGGGTACCAGTCCCAGTGGTTTTTCCCTTAACAGGGTTTCCATGTTAAAATTCATGTGTTATGTGTGTATGATTCATTTCTTTACAGTTTTGTATCTTACATAGCTAAATTTAGATTGATCAGTATACTTTGCTTATTTACTGAGTTTCGGTAAATAGTTATACTGCTTATCGGTAATCAAGAAAGAATAAGGATTGACAAAGCAAACCGACAGACAGTTAATCATTATTAGTATTTCATGGCATGCATCTTGTAGGGACATAATAATATGAGGTTTATTGATTGGTGGTTAAATTTTAAAGGATAAATTATTGAGGCCACTAATTCACCCTCCCCCCCTCTTAGTTATTACTAATAGACTTATCCATTCTACCTTGTTAAAGGATTTTACAATCTCTCATCTAAGAGATGTACTCGGTTAAAGGATTTACAAAATAAGACATGTTAGGGCCTACCCACTGAATGGGATTTCTACTCTCCTAACTATTACAAAAATGTCTTTTAATTGTTAGGATTAAGTAATACTGAGAGGGGGGTGAATCATTATTACAACACTTTAAATATGAACTTAATAATTTCCAACTTAACCAGATAAATACTGAAATGAAAATAACATAAACGCACAACACATAATGCATAACACCATGAATTTATTGTCAAGGAAACCCTGTCCAAGGGAAAACCCCAGTGGGGATGGTACCCACAAATATGTGCTAAAATTATTGTGTTCCTGTTAGGAGACCTAGACCTATTAGGAGCTGAATATTACATTAGCACATTTCCTTGTTAGAGGAATGCAAAACCCTGTTAAAGGTATACTGAGCTCACTACTCATACAATCAGAAATATGATTATGTTAAATGATTTTCTCAAGAGTGAACAATACAAGTATTTACTATTCTTAGTTAGTCCCAGTTGTAGGTCGCATCACCATCTATCTGATTCTGACATTTTCATTCATTTTTTCGCATCACATCGATACAATCTCATCCATACATATTCTCACACATACTCATACTCATACATTGCTTCTCAAAAGATCTTCATATATATATATATATATATATATCTTATTAGATTACCCAGTCGACTTCCAATTACATCATAAAATAAAGTTAATACTTATAAAAAAAGTAATTCCACAACATATACTATCAAAACATAGGTATTCCACAATTCAAATCCAACATAGCATTTTTGGACTTCACATTATACTCCCTCAATCATCGCGACTATTCATCTGCCATGTATCACTGTTACTCTTTCTTTGCATGTAGTCAACTATCTATATCTTACTGTGATCAACACAAAAACTCAAGATACCTTAACAAAAGGTCATACATATCCCAAAATATCTTCCTCTAAGATTGCATATCTCCATTCATCATATAATATCTTTGTTGACCAAAATTGTACTGCTATACTTTGTAATTCTATTTTTTGTACTTAGTCATTTTGCAATCCTTAACTCCAAAATTTTGTTTCACTCCAAGAGACCATCCATACCAAATGTCTTTCCATAAATGACAACCCTCAAGTATTCCAGAACACTCCTGAATGAACCACTTGCCAACAATCTCTCCCTTTGGCATTGATGGAAACACTTAGTGAAAAATGACTAAGTGTCAATTCCAAAAAGATATACACAACACTCTTTATCTTTTTTATATATCTTCTCTACTCTATACATTTTTCATATCTTCTCTTCTCCCCCTTTGACATCAATGGAAAAGGTATACAAAAATGTAGAATACATAACAAAATTGTGCGATTGCTTACCAAAAATTATACCATCTTTAACACATCTTGGAATGAGCTCTCCAAGATCTTCACTTCCTCTAACCAAGTATTCACTAGTATCTGAATCACATGAATTAGCCCATTTAGTGCAACGAATATGTCTTTGCTACCTTGAGCTCGGTACGCATATGTGTTGGAAAGATTTCTACAATGTAGACAATTGTTATTTTTTCATTGATGTCAAACCTTAACTGGTGAGACTATTGTTGTATGTTTTAGTACCATATCTATTGATTGATGAAGATTTGAAGAATAGGATAACAAGAAGACTAAGGAAATGGTTGAGTTATGAGTATACACTAGGGTACTTAATCATTTGGTACTTTAGCAAAGTGATATGTTGTTTATCTTTCACTGATAGTTCACTAGAAGGTCGATGCTGAGCAAAGCAAAGTTGATGCCGAGCAAAGCGAAAGGTGATGCCAAGAAAAGCAAAGATGATGTCGAGCGCTAGTGAAATGTAGAGGGAGACAGAGGAAGCCAAGCAGCAGTATTTTATTCATTGATGAGATTTGAGATCTATGTCTGACATAGCTAATTTTATTGGGATATGCATTGTTAATTAAGATTGGTCCACACCCATTTAATGCACAGGAAACCATTATTAATGCATGGATTCAATATTTAATTAATGACTATATTGGAGAAGTAAATTAAATGTAATGATGGAAAGATCCATTGGATCTGACCTAACCTAAGATCTACGATCTTGATTAAGAGGCAAAAGATCTATCTGACCTAGATGAAGAGGTATAATATAACCTACTGTGGTTATTGTTATAGCATCTGAGAGTAGGAGAAGTTGTATGCAAGATTATTGCATGGTTAATTGACTGATTGGAAAAACCTAGTAGAGAAAGCTGAGAAGAGAAGCAGAGAGAGATTGCTTGATGGATTTCCAAGAAGATCTGAATTTTGAGATGAAAATGGAGGCCACTCAGTGAATTACCATTAGAGCTGAAATTGGATCTGGATTTGCAAAGTAAGTTGTATGTATCAGATCACACCTGCTGATTACTTTCTAACCATTGTATCAGTTCAAATCCTTTAACAAGTTTGACCTAACAGTCATTGTATAAATCCTTTGAACAAGATGACATTCATATTGGAATGTTCTAAGTCCTCTAACAAGGCCACTCCTGACAGGGTGATTAAATCCTTTAACTAGGTCACATTTGACAGTGTGTTTGGTAACCTTTAACAGGGTTGGCTCCTAACAGGGCATCACTTCAGAAGAGTGAAATTTTGGTAGCATGTTACTGGTGGGTTTTCCCATATTGGGTTTCCATGTTAAATAATGGTGTCAATATGTGTGAATTTTTATGTTGTGCTTTACTGTTAAGTTTCTATAAGCTTATTTCATTAGTACAGTATACTGCACACTTTTGTTGTTTATTATTGTTGAGCAGATCTGAGTTGTTGAAATGGTATAAAGTTTTATATGGGCATCTGGACCCGAGGATAACTGATTCACCCCCCCTCTTAGTTATTATAAATTCATTCTAACAATTGGTATCAGAGCTTTGTTCTCTTGAAATAGTTTGAAGGAACTTGGAGATAAAGATCAAGATGTATAAAAGGGATGGACTGAAGATTAACAAGGACAACTTTCCTGCATGGAAGAGTTTGATGAAACTTCACTTGGCTAGTATTGGTGATTCTACTAAATGATATATTGAAATAGAGTATGTAGCCCCTACTAGAGTTCTGAATGTTGCACAATTAAGAGAAAAGCATGAACATAATCAAGCAATGTTGGAACTTGCATCATCTCTAAACTATCATGAATTTGAGGACATCAAGGACTGTACAAGCGCAAAGCAGATGTGGGATGCTCTTCAAACCATCTATGGAGGTGATACAAATGTACTAAGAGCCAAATCTGAAAGCTTGAGAGGTACATTTGATGATTTAAAAATGTAAGAAGGAGAAAATATAGTGCAATATTATGATAGGATAAAGGAAGTTTTAAATGTTATTAGAGGAGCTAAGGGAACCATTGATGATGACACTATCATGAGAAAGGTACTAAGAACACTTCTTCCTATTTATTCTATTAGATTATCTACAATTCAAGAACTGAGATGTACTCCTAACAACAATTTGACTCTAGAAAGTTTGGTAGGAAGACTTACTGCATTTGAGATGTCAAACTTTGACAACTATACTCCACAAACTGTTGAATCTGCATTCAAGTCACAGATGGTCATCACCAAATCAAGGAAAGGAAAGAAATGTGTGAGAAGTGATAGTGACACTTCAAATAATGATATAGAAGAGCTTGAGGCACTTATGGCAAGGAGACTAGCTAGAGGAAAAGGAAAATTTAGAGGTAAACTTCCTATTATTTGTTTTTCTTGTAACAAAGTTGGTCATATTGTTGCTAGATGTCCTGATAAGAATGAGAAAGATGAAAGAAGAGACAACAAGTACAAAGACAAAAAGGATGACTGAGACTATAGAAAGTACAAGGATTACAAAGACAAAGGTAAGAAATCTTGTTATATAGCTAAAGAAGCTTCTGACAGTGAATCTGATAAATCTGATGAAAATGATATAAAAGTTGTAAATGTTGCAATGAAAGATGATTTTGATGATGATGAGAAAATTGCATTGATTGCTTATATGAGTAAAGGTGATCATTGGATCATTGACAGTGATTGTTCACATCACATGACTGTTGATAAGGACAAATTGGAAACCTTAGATCAATGTAAGGGTGGATATGTTAATTTTGGTAATGATACACCTTGTAGAGTTAAAGGGAAACGATCAATTCAATTGACTAACAAGATTAGATGTAATGATGTGTATTAGGTTGATGATCTTAAGTATAACTTGTTGAGTGTTGCACAGCTAAACACTTCTGGTTACAAAGTTGAATTCCATCACAGAAAAGAAAAGATCTATTATGCCAATAGAGAATTAGTTGGAAGTGGTGAGCATACTAGAGGTAACTTATTTTATCTAGACTTAGCTAAAGAGACATGCTTGTTTGCACAATATAATGATGTTTGGTTATGGCATAAGACGCTATGTCATGTTAACTTTGATAACTTGGTAAGCATAAGTAAATTGAAAAAGATTAGAGGGTTGCCTAAGTTAAAGAAACCTGAGAATGCAATGTGTAAGCAATGTCAATTGGGAAAAATGACTAAATCTAGCTTTAAGAGAAAAACTCATACTTCTGAGAATATTTTGGAATCAGTTCATACTGACCTTTGTGGACCTATTGGTGAGAAAAGTTACTGTGGAGACAAATATTTTATTCTATTTGTAGATGACTACTCTAGGATGATGACTGTTATGTTTCTTAAAGAAAAATATGATGCATTCTAGTTATTTAAGTGGTACTTGGAAAAATTTGAAAGGGAAATAGGTAAGAGTCAGAAATGTCTGAGATCTAACAGAGGAGGTGAGTTCATTTTTAATGAGTTTAACAGGTTCTGCAATGACTGAGGGATAAAAAGATAGATGTCCACACCTAGGACACCACCACAGAATGGTATAGATGAAAGAAGAAATCGATCTATCATGGATTGTGCCAGAACATTAATGATGGAGAAAAATGTTGCATAGAAATATTGGAGAGAAGTTGTAAGTACAACAATTTATACCTTCAATAGAGTACAAGTCAAGAAAGGTACAAATACTACACCTTATGAGCTATTGTATGGATATGCACCTACTGTAAGTTATTTTAAAGTCTTTGAGAGTAGATGTTTTATACTAAAGGATAATAGAAATGGTAAACTTGATGCTAAAGGAGAAGAAGGCATATTTCTTGGATATTCTACTAAGAGTAAGGCATACAAGTGCTTAAATTCTAACACTAACAAAATTGTGGAAAGTGAAAATG
>MU226274.1:1614613-1627502 GCA_018584345.1 Thuja plicata | reverse complement strand
AAACATAGATAATCCACAATCTGAATCCAACATAGTGCATTTCAATTCACGTTATACTCCCTCAATCATCACTACTGTTCATCTACCCTGTATCACTGTTACCCTATCTTCGCATGTCTTCAACAGTCTATATCTTACTACGATCAATACCAAAACTTAAGTGACCTTAATAGAAGTTCATACATATCCCAAAATAGTTTCCTCTAAGCTCGCATGTCTCCATTCATCATATACTATCTTCGCTGACCAAAACTATACTGCTATACTCTGTAATTCTGCTTTCTGTACTTAGTCATTTTGAAATCCTTAACTCCAAAACTGTATTTCACTCCAAGAGACCATCCATACCAGATTTATTTCCATAAATGACAACCCTAAAGTGTTCCATAACACTCTTGAATGAACCATCTGCCAATAGTGTGCATCAACCATAATATTGTTCACACTCTTTATGCTATGTAAGTGCATTACCTCATTCTGCACTTAGTAACTTATCTGTTATGCACCTTAGAACTTTTGCATTCTAAATACTTTAGCTATGTTTCTGTAACTTCTTTTGTCTCTACAATATTCACCATCATCTATCATTTTCATGTTATGTTCTTTTTATATGATCTTAAGGCGGTTAACCTAATTTAGACCCTTCTTCTTCTGCGATGGAGTTGAAGCAGTGCAAGGTTGGTTTCATTCCCAACGCATTTATTATGATTTTTTTCATTGGTTGAGTTGCATTGTGATCATGCACAATCATGTTATTGCAATCCCAATGTTCTACGTAACTTATGTCTTGAATACTGTGAAATCTTTCCCACTCGGCGTCCAGGTTCAATGTATTCAAATTTGAATTGTTATGTCAGTTCTGGTGTATTCGGTAATGTGCTCTGATCTTTCTTGGTGACATAACGTTTGTTCAATGACTAACTATGCTTAGTGACTAACACTGATCGGTAACTTTCACTTCTTAACTTGGTGCTGAAAATTGTTCAGTGCTTGGTGTCATTAATACTTTGCTTTACCGATTGTATGCCTTAGTCTTTTACCGATTATCTCCATGGACTGTCATGACTTTGACAAAACTAATGAAAAAAAACTATCTTATAGGAGTATCAATCTCCCCCTTTGGCATTAATTTTCATTTTGACAAAAAGCATCAAAGTCATCAAAATTGTGTACATCTCTTGTACAACTCCTCCTTAGATAATACTTCACATAACATACCATAGCTTGGTCAAAATTTTCAAAAATATTGTTTAAATCCCCCTATACACATACTTATATCTCCCTTATCCATACATAATATATTATCCTTCTTTTTTGAAAAATATGCCAAAACCAAAATTGCTTAGTGCTTGGTATGATAAACTTATACCTTATCAAAAATGTGAGAGTACTTATTTTGTACATCGGCTAGGGATGAATCCCATGCATCTTTGAGTGTTTGAAGTATAACAATTTGAGTAGCAACATAAAATACCATTCCAATGATGGTGTCTAGTGAACTACCATCGAGGGTGTTGACCAAATCCTTGGCCTTCTTCAAATGCCTTTGCATCGATTCAATGTGGGGAATCAACGGTGCTTGCTACTCTAGAAGTTCCATTCTTCTCTTATGATCTTCTCATCTTAGTTCTTGTTGCATCCCCATCAAGTGCTTCAATCTTGAGTAATAGACTTGTAAAGAACCAAGCTTAGTAGTAAACTTTCTCAGCTGCTCGGTCAGATCGGTCTCAACAAACTCATCTTTCTTCTTGATATCCTTGATAAAGTGTGAAATGGAACATACTTTCTGAAGTATTGAAAGAATATGAGACAATTTAGTCTTAATATCAGTAGAGGCTTTAGAAAGTGATACCTTATCAACTACAATGTTGTTTAGGATTGATTCAATCATTTTTAGTCCCATCTTCCTCAAATGAACTTTCATCATGTATTCGGTAGTGTCTTGATTTGGATTTTGGACTTGCTCTACTAGTCCTTCTACTTGACTAACAATATCTTCTATTTCAGAAATAGTGGCATCTGGGACAATTTCTTGTAGGATATCCTTGATGCTTTCTAATACATTAGTCTTCTTCCTCTTTTTAAGTAATTTATTTTGCATTGCCTTAAGTCTCACTAATTCTACATACTCACTCATCTCATCAGGGCTCATAGTAGATAATTCAAAATTTGGCCAGACGATTGGTTGGCTCATATCTACATGTTTCCTCTTCTTTGATTTCTTCTTCTGTGTTATCATACTATCACTTGGTGAATTCCTTGGGGAATGTGATACCTTTAGTGCATCGAATGGTGTCTCTGTTGTACTAGTTCAAGCTCTCTACTCTTCTTGTTTGTTTTCCTCCTTCTTCTCCTCCTGTTTCTCTTCTACTTTGTTTTCATGTATTGTGTTCTCTTTCTACTTATATTTTTGTTTCCCAGCTTCCTTATGTTCACTTTGTTCCTTTGGTTCATCTTTGTTGGGCTCTTGTTGTTGTGCAATAGACTCGGTTGGGGGAACCAATTCAGTGTTCAGTGTTGTTGGTTTCTCGGTAGTCGTATCCTTCTTGGTGTTATTTTCTTTCTCAACTATCATTTCCTTCTCTTGCTTTGTTTCCTTTTCCTTCTCTTTCACTATTTCCTTCTAAGGTTCGGTGGTTTCCTCTTCTATATCCATAGATGTAACACTATCATCTTGAGTTGTGTGATAATCTCTTACGTGTTCTAATACAGGCTGCATGAATGGATCAGTAGTGGCATTATCACTTACATTCATTGGTTCTGTATTGGTGTCCTTGGCTTCAATAACATCTTCATCTTGTGATATACCATCTCCTAGATTTTCATCAGTAATATCTTCAATGATAACTTCATCGGTGTCCATTGTCAAATCAATAGGATTATTTTTACCTTGATCATCTTTGACAACTTCATTGGATTATTATACATTGGTTTCTAACTGTAATTTCTCCAATTCTCCTATCGCAATCCTTAAAGATATTCCTTTCACAAGGAATCGTTTAGAGTATTATTTCAATGTCTCTTCACTTTCTTGTACATATAGGTTTGGTAAAATTAGCATGAGAGATCTTTCTCTCATTTTGTTTTTCATTCATAGCATATTTACATCTTGCATCTATGTTGTTGTATAACTCAATAGGCAAAAACTTGATAACTTCAAGTGGTGTGTATCTAAATTTTTGTAAAGAGTAAACAATTGCATCTTCAATTTTTACCTTAATGTTCTCTTTACTTTGCATGTTATATTTTTCTTTCGTCATTCCTCCTAATGTTCCATAATTCTTCATTGTGTTTAACATTTCATCTAGACTTCCTGGTGGTGGAGGTGTGTTTTTCACAACTTTGAATTTTCTTAATTCTTTAGTCTTTGTGTCACTGTCTGGTGTTAGCTTCATCCTTGTCCTCGGTCTAGTGTTTTCCTTCTTTCTTCTTACATATGTTTTCCCTTTCAGTTCAACAAAATTCTTCTTTTCTTTTGGTGAGGTTGTAGACCTTGTTGATGGTATAGTAGATTTTGGGCTTAGTGAGGGCTTCAACACTTGTGGTTTATTGCCTTCCACTTCAGAGGGTCCTGCCTCATCTTCTTCATCATCTATTCCCAAATTCTTAGACAAATCAGCAATCATCTTGCTAGATTTTCTTTGAATTTTAGGTACTAAGATACTTTGCTTAATCTTAGCCTTAACTTCTTCATATGTTTCATATCTCTTGTCTCTTTTATCAGCAGGCTTAGCTAACATAGTCTCAATTTGTTGAGATGCAATGTCTATATCCATCTCGTATCCCATAGGTTGTATCCAGATACTTCTAGGCTCAACTGCCTTGAAAATACATGAGTTGGTGTCTACCTCAAAACAAATAGTGTCATGATATTTCTTAACTAATTGGGGTCAAACTCTAAATTTATGATGCATTCTTGTTTGGAGTTTAGAGAAGTAATCATTCATAACAATGTCAAGATTCTATAATCTACTCATGAAGATGTGTGCGGTGGGCTCTCCCTTCCCTGTGACCGCCTCTTCTCTCCATATCTGGATTGTTGTGACTTCCCCCGTGAGTGTGGACCCTATTGCACGTGATTCCCCTCTTGCACATGTTGCCTTCCCTTCTACAGTTGTCTTCCCTTTTGTAGTGAGAGAAATTCCTTCTGCTAATGTGTAATCCATTCATGTGCCTATGGCAGCGGTGGCTAGGGTTTTGGAGGTGAGCTCTTTGAATATCTAGTCTTTTGGTGTCACTTCTTTGGGCTCAGAGGGTCCAGAGGAGTCTTTTTCTAAGATCGTATCCAAGCCTACTGTGGCTGAGAAAGGACCTAGGGTTTCAACTCTGGTCCCTGTACATGGTTCTCTCTCGGTCAAGCTTTCATCTAAGGCTGAAGGGGATTTGGAGAATAGTACTGAGGTTTTTAAATCCCATGAACTAATTTTCCATTTTTGGGGAATCTGGCCTAGTCTTCCCCTCTTGCATGACTGGGTCACCCGTAAATGGGAACCATTGCTAGCAGGAACTATTCATATCTTTCCTATGGAAAAGGGGTTTTTCATTTCAAAATTTGATGTTGCTGAGGATAGAACCAAGATCCTATGTAATCACTTCTTTTGTTGGGAGGATGATAAATTTATGCTCATGATAAAGCCCTGACATCCAAATTTTAATCCTTCATCTAAACTCTTCAGTAAGATCCCTATATGGGTTAGACTCTCTAACCTTTTTCTTCATCTTTGGCATGATTCCATCCTTGAGGAAGTGGGTGAGGCTTTGGGGGACTTTTTTTTGTTGGATCATGATTCTTTCAACATATATTATTCCACATTTGCGCATTTTAGTTGATCTTGATATTTCAAAGGGTCTCCCAGCTAAAATCAAAATTGAATCAACCTTAGGATCTTGGATCCAGTAGCTTGACTATGAGGGTATTCCCTTGAGATGTCATAAATGTTTTAAGACTAGTCACATTTCAGCCCAATGTGGATTGGAGTTCAAGAAAAATAAATCTTCTCCTTCTTGGTGGAAAGGTGCTTCCACTCAACATTACATTGTTCTAAAAGGCTCCTCTTAGCCTGGGAAGATGGATTTTGTGTCTGTTAGGGTTGAATCTTCTCTTTCTCCATTGGTTGCTATTATTGTAGGGTCTACTGATGGTAATGTGCCTATTGGTGCTTAACCTTCTCCTTTGGTTGTTTTTGTTGGGTCTGTGAGCGTTGTTTTGGCTAGTTATGATGGTGTTTTGGCTCATGTCTGCTCTGGTTTGGTAGATCTATTAAATGATAGATCTTTGGATGGGGATAAATATGTCCATGTGTTAGAAGTGTTTCTGGTAGATTCTACCCCATTTTTGGGTGCTGGTTCTTTAGATTTAGATTCGTTTCATTGGTAGGATGAGGCTGCAAGAGTTGAAGAGGGTTGGGTTACTATTAAAATCAAAAAAAATTAAACGTTCCTCTTCTTGTTTTGATATGTCCTTTCAGTCCCATAATAAGGGGACAAAAGGATAGTTGTCTCTCATGTCATTGTTATTTTGTAATCTTACATATTTAGTTGTGTCTTGGGAGTTTTTCTCTGAGCTCTTGGTGATTGTGTCTCTCTTAGGCCTTTTGTTTAGGCTGGTCTGTTGGGTTTTGGGAAATTTTATTTATCTATCTTAAATTTCCTTCTGTGTACACGATTTTGGGGCCCCTTCAAAACATGTTGTTACCTTAATCAAAAACAATGTCAAGATTCTCTCCTAGATTCTGAATGTGCTCATTGATTTGATAAATGATAGGATTATCAATATTCCATGTCACATTTCCAACAAATGGAAAGAAGTTCTCAAAATAAAAGTGTATACATACTAGTAGTGATTCAAACTTCAACTTGTTTGTCTCTACTTTCCTTGTAGTGTTCATGTTGTCTTTAAGTTGTTTCAATAATATCTCACATAGATCAATCTGCATATCTTTCTGTACAATCTTGTAAGCCAAATTAATAGCTCCATGAGGTACGTTGTCCACTCAGGATGATTGCGATACTTGGTAGGACAAGATGTTACATACAAATCTCAACTTTGGGTCTTCAATAGTAGAAATCTTCAGATCTCTCCCATCCCATTTGGCTTTGGTTAACTCACTCAGATTTTTCTTCTCAATATGTCTGATAGCTTTAGGCTTGTCTCCAATTAGATAACCAGTTACAATATGCAACACATCCTTTATGATCTTCATTGGTTGATTTAACCACATAAATTGGTTGTGTACTCAGCTAAGGACCATCCTTATCCACTCAGTTTTGAATATCCTTGGGATATGCAGGGCATGTGTCAAACCTTTTGACTCCAGATAAACATTATTTCTCTTTATTTTCCCATCTGCACATAAATTTTGGTAACATGAATCAATTTCTGCTTCACAAATCTCTTCAATTTTACAATGGATGAACATGTGAACATCCTCGATCAATAAAAACATGTCAAAAATGGAAGAAAGTGACCCCATCATGTCTAGTTTAGCTTCCTTAACAGTTGGTAGTTTATACTTTGGATTCATAGGCTCAACATTCTCAACTACAACTTGGTTTTGAGCTTTTAGGCCATATCCTCTTGTCAAATACAAATATTTTGAAATAGGGTTTGCATCTACAACTTGGTTGCACCAACACACCTAGGGAAACACCTCAAATACCTTAAATAGATTCAAATGTTCTTAGAATAGTTTAGGATTACCTTCACAATCGATCAAATTCACTTGAAGACCCAATTTTGCAACTCTGTTCACAATGCTCTAGAAAATGGTAAGAAAAAATAATAGACGATGAGGTCTATTTATATCTTTTCTAGGTTTAGGGTTTCCAACGGTCATAGAAGTAACAGTTGATGCTCTGCCCATTTACTTTACCAATTTCCTTTGTCATTTTCTATTACTAAATTATTCAATATTATAATTCATTTCAGTAGATAAATATGAAACATAAACTCAATAGTGTGTATCCAAATGCATCTAAGTATGCTCATATGGATCTCTACACATAAACTAGGAACCAATTTAAGATTTGAAATTTAACTTGCAGTTCCTACTCATACCTCTTAAATGATTAGGAAGAGTTTGATGCACTCGATCAGGAGGACGAGGTGCCTTCAATTGTCCTGAATGATTTTCCATCATCTGTGGTCTTTCTTCTCCATGTCTTATTCATCTTATCTCTCATTTCTTCATCATTCACTTTTGGTTTCTCAAATGTTTCTTCCTCAGTAGGAGCTTTTCCTCGATACATGCAGTCTTTGGAAAGGTGACCTAGCTTGTGACAATGGAAGCATGCCATGCCAAGGTTTCTCCAAGATCTTCTATTGTTCCTTCCATATAGCAACATGTAGTTTGCAGAAATATTTCTATATCTTCCATAGACTAAACATGATATCCTTGTATTCTAGTCCCATGGTATAGATGTATCTTGTCAGTTTCGTGGTGTATTCTATTGTTTTGGTACCCATTTTTCATTTATCTTTTGTGATCTGCATTCTTCATATTTGTGACCATACTTGTTGTAGTTATTATAGTAGCCATAAAACTTTGGCTTTCTTGTGTTGTCTTCAGTCCTTGATCTCTATTCAAGTGCTCAGTGCCCATACTTATTACAGTTATAGAAATATCCATCAAAATTGGGTGAACTCGGTGACTTGCCCCTTTTACTTCTGCATACATTTCCAGTATGTCTAGGTTTCCCACAGTAGTAGAAACTAGGCTTGTTTGACTTCAATGGGGCAGAAATGTCTTGATTGTCAGCATGATTAGAGGAATCTCCTCTTTCAGTAGTGCTCTTACTATTGAATCCAATTCCAATTTTTTCTTTCAATTGTCTTTGACCTTTAAGAAGTGCATCCAATGATCTTAGTGTTTCTTCATTTCTCTTTAGTACCTCATTGGGTTCTTTTTAATATTTTAGTTCTCTAGCCAATCTATCAGCTTCACACTTCAGTGCTTGATTCTCAAATTCTTTCCTGGTCAACTCTAGATTTGATCTCACTAGTTGATCAGTCATATTATAGTGTACTCGTGTTATCCTCGTGATCTCATCATCTTTCTCATCTATTCTGTCTCAAACTGTCTTTTATCTTCTTCGGCTAATTTCAATACATCTTCATCTGCTCTCTTAGAGTCAAGTATCTCACCCATTCTCAATGTTTGTGTTTCTTGATCTATCTTTTCCAAGTTCAAATGCTCAATGAGTGTCTTGTTCTTTTCCATCAGTTCTGCAATGGATGAATCAGCTTCATCACTCAGATTACTTTTAGATGTTGTATCAAGAGTATCAACATGCTCTTGTGTGGGTCTCAGTTCTGTTAGAATAGTCCCAAAGGATAACTGGGAGGGGGGGTGAATCAGTTATCAGCTACTTCAATTCTTTTCTTTGCTTAGATATCAATTAACATAAAGTAAATGCACATTCAGATAACACAATAGAGAGCACAAAAATTTTGGTTACGGGGAAACCAAATAGGTAAAAACCCCACTGGGAATTAGCACCCAAAAAGAACTGTACTTGAGTATAATTATCCCTATTAAGAGATCTTGCAACCCTGTTAGGAGTTGTTCTTTACAATGCGATAAGTAAAGAGACCTAGTTAAAGGTCGCACCCTATTAGGAGTCTTTTACAAGTAACCCTGTTAAGGGTGAGGACTCACTGTCCAAAAGCTCATTGCTAAAATGATGAAGGCTGCAACCTACAGTAGAACAGATATACACTATATCTGATAGATGAAATATTTGAGTAGACCTGCTATATTGATCAGTTCCAATGTGTTGTATACTTTCACTTCTACTTCACATAGATCTTTTCTTGATGAATAAAATGTTCTACTATCCCAAAACAACGGATATTTTATTCTGTACTTTTTCTGTCTATATTCTTCTCATTCACACTTGGCATTCATCAAATGAACTACTATAAGTATCTTCTCCAAAGGATTTGATCTTCGTCAGCTCTAGGATTCCCTTCAATACTTCTTTAGTCGGCCATATCATCCACACAACCTGATTAGAAACACACAACTCATACTAATTAAACGCGACTCTTCACAAAGTCGGCTCCACCAAATTAACTCCAACTTCACGATTCTGATAGAACATGTTTGGCACCTTTAGATAATTATATTTAACTCATAACTAAACATGTATACAAACATGCATATCCTAAAGATAGGCACAACTCAAGAAATAATGTAATTACGTCGGCTCTTCACAGATAGTCTTCAATCTCTATAACTGTCATAACTGATTAACATAACTCAACTGAAACTTCATATCTGACTTGGCGTGAATGCACATAGCATCTAGAACATGTATACACCATGGAAATGAACACACATAGCTCCAGAACATCTGTAATGATAATTGCATATAGAACACTGTTGTATATTATATGTTGTCATCAATGAAAAACATTCAATCAATTATTTGCACAGAAGAAAATCTCCAACAATATCCCCCTTTGACATTGATGACAACATATGATATCATCAACTCAAAGTGTCTTCCTTCTTTTTACAATCTTCTCAATATTCTCATCAAAAGTTCCTCTTCACTGTTGCTGCTCTGTATACTCCCCTAGAGTATATGCTCCCCCTTACTAATACTCCCCCTTTGACATCAATGACAAAGGGTGTTAAACACCATTAAGCACAGGTACTACTCCAGAAGTAGAGTAGTCAACCATTCATCAGTCACCAAGAACTGATGTTCTTGCTACAATTTCTAATCAGACTCAGGAAAGGGAATTACTCCCAACTTCTCCCTGAGATACTCAAAAGTATCTTTTGATAATGGCTTTGTAAAAATATCTGCTAATTGTGCTTTAGTGCTCGCATAATCCAACTTTACTTCTCTGTCTGCAACTTTTTCTCTTAGAAAATGGTATTTGATCTTAATGTGTTTTGTCTTTGCATGTGTCATAGGGTTCTTTGACATATTGATAGTACTAGTGTTGTCACAGTGAATAACAATAGGATAATCAATCTGAATACCAAAGTCTTTAATCATCTTTTTGATCCAAACCATTTTTGAACAATTCAATGTTGATGCAACATACTCTGCTTCTGTTGTTGACTGAGAGATACAATTCTTATTTTTACTTGTCTAGGTGACAAATCTGTCTCCAAGAAATACTGCTCCTCCTGATGTACTTTTTTTGTCATCAACACAACCTGCCCAATCTGCATCAGTGTACACATGAAGTTGTATATTCTCTGAGTTAAGATACCATAAACCATAGTCGATAGTCCCTTTTAAGTATCTAAATATTTTTTTTATTGCCATTAGATGATTTTTCTTGGGTTTAGCTGCAAATATTCCAACAATGCCAACTGCATTAGAAATATCAGGTGTAGATTGAGTAAGATATATGAGTTTTTCGATCATAGACTTGTATAGGGTCTTGTCAACTTCTATGGAATCATCATCTTTAGAAAGCTTGCTTCCTATTATCATGGGGGTGCTTACTGGTTTGCAATCTTCCATCTTGAAAGTCTTCAATATATCCTTCACATACTTAGATTGATTTATGAATATGCCTTTGTTTGTTTGTTTTACATTCAATCAAAGAAAATATTTGATAGGTCTAATCATACTAATTTCAAATTCAATTTTAATTTCTTTGGTGAATTCTGCACTAAGTTTGTCATTACCTCCAAAGATAATGTCATCAACAAAAATAGCAATGAGTAGAAATCCTTCATCTGTCTCTCTTATGAATAAATTACAGTCTGTTGCTCCTTTTCTAAATCCTATCTTTGTTAAGTAACCATCATGTCTCTCATACCACACTCTTGGGGCCTGTTTAAGTCCATAAAGTATTTTCTTTAATCTACATACCATGTCTGGTTTATCTGAAAGTTTGAATCCTTCAAGCTACTCTATGTAGACTTCTTCCTTCAAGTCACCATTCAGAAAAGATGACTTGACATCCATTTGGTATGCCTTAAAGTTCTTGAATGTTGTATAGGCCAAAAACAACTTGATAGCTTCAAGTCTGCTCACAGGGGCAAATGTATTTGTGTAGTCTATTCCTTCTCTCTACGCATATCCTTTACATACTAATCTTTCTTTGTTCCTTACCATTATGCCTTCTTCATTCATTTTGTTCCTAAATATCCACTTTATTCCGATCACATTCTTGTCATGAGGTCTAGGGACTAGTTCCCATGTTTCATTCTTGATTATTTGATCTAATTCTTCTTGCATGGAACTTTGCCAATCTGAATTTTTGCACGCATCTTCAACACTTAAGGGTTCAATCTATGAAAGTAAGCATACCTCTTCATCAACGGTTGAACCTTTTTCTCTAGATCTTGTCAAGACTTTTTCACTCTGATCTCCAATAATATCTTCCTTAGAGTGGTATTTGGATGTGTTTCTTGAGTTCTTAGGAGTGATACTTTCATCTATAATTTGTGATTCTTCTTCACTTAGTTCAGGATTGTTACATGAAACATCAATATAGTCAAACATTTCTTCAATAAATATGTCCTTATTGATGGGTTTGGGCTCATCTTCAATCATGGGAGCATAGTCATAATATATTTCTTGAACCATGAACTTCTCATCAATCTTCACATGAGTACTTTCAATGATTTTCTTTAATCTTACATTAAAACATCTATAGGCTTTTCTTTTAGTAGAGTAATGAAGAAAAATACCTTCATCGCTTCTAGCATCAAACTTGCCAATGCTAGCATCTCTCTTGATGTAACACTTGCTTCCAAAGATTTTGAAGTATTTTACAGTAGGTACATTACCAAACCAAAGTTCATAGGGTGTCTTGTCTACACCTATCCTTAATTGTATTCTATTGATAGTATAGATTGTTGTATTGACCGCATCTCTCCAATAAGTATGAGCAACCTTTCCTTCAATCATGATAGTGCACGTTGTGTCAAGTATTATTTTGTTCCTTCTTTCTGCAATCCCATTCTGCTGAGGGGTTCTAGGTGCACTTAACTGTCTCTTGATTCCATGTTCTTCACAGTAATCATAAAAATGGTCAGAGGTGAATTCTCCTCCTCTATCGGATCTCAAACATTTTATCTTTAGTCCAGATTCATTCTCAACCTTAGCTTTGAACACTTTGAACTTCTCAAAAGCTTCAGATTTGTCTTTTAAGAATGCAACCCACATCATCCTTGAGAAATCATCAACAAAAAAAACAAAATACCTTTCTTCGTAGTAAGATCTTGTTTGATTAGGTCCACATAGGTCTGTATGTATCAGATCTAATTTGTTTTCTGTAGAGTCTTGTTTTCTCCTGAATGAGGTCCTCACATGATTTTCCATCACACATTCCCTGCACATGATGTCAACTGGTCTTGCAATACTTGGAAGGTCTCTTATTGCCTTTACATTACTTATCTTGACTATGTTGTCAAAATTGATATGACAAAGTCTCTTGTGCCATAGCCAACTGTCATCCACTTTTGAAACAAAACAACTTACTTCTAAATTGAGTTGAAAACCATTACCTTTGGTCTTTGAACCTGATGCAATCATGTCTCCTTCTTTTTTGTTAATGATGCACTGGTTGTTTTTGAATTCCAACTAATATCCTTTATCAAGCAACTGTCCAACACTTAGTAAGTTATGATGTAAACCATCAACATAAAGAACATCAGCTATCTTATTCTTTCCATCTAAGGTGATAGAACCTCTGCCTATGATAGGTTTGGGAGTGTTATATCCAAAACTAACCATGCCACCTTTGTATTTGTCCAAATGTACAAATCTATCTTTGTCTCCTGTTGTGTGCTATAATTGTGTCACACTTCTATGAATCATTCCATTCAAGGTTGCTCAAGAATAAAGCCTCAAATATCGATCCATAGCTCTCTAGTCATGGATGTGTAAAAATGTAAAATGAAGGCCCTCA
>MU226274.1:1574129-1599952 GCA_018584345.1 Thuja plicata | reverse complement strand
TCTAATGTTACATCTAGAATTTGAGACTTCTTCTTCAGAACTTTCTTTCTCTTCAACTCTGGTGAACTTATGCTCAGCTGCATAATACCTTTTCCTGTGACAGTGTCAATGTCCATTGCCTCTTTTAATTCTATCAGGATTGTCTGTGGATTAGGCATACCTCCAGTTTTAGGACCTGTGGGAGTGAATGATGCAGAGTGTGGTAGATCAACCAACACTTGCACTGCCTCTTCTTCCTTAGGCTTATTAACAGTATCCTTCATCACTACTCCACTATCTAAAACTATTTTGACAACCTCTAAAATAGGTGGATTCTGTGAAGTTACCTCTTGTGCATTTGTTTTCTATTTCTCTTCACCTTTCTGATCATTGACAACTTCAATTGTCTCATTAGATGCTATGGTCTTTCCTTCTTCAATATCAGTTGCCTTAATAGGTGAATCAGTGTATGTACCACTCGGCATATCTTGTTCCTCGGCATTCAAATTGCTTGGATCATCAACTAAGAAATCCATCTGACTGTCTGCAGTCAGATCAACATATTTTGTCAAGTCTAATACATCTTTGGTCTTGTCCTATTCTGTAGCAATTTGACCTTGAGTCACCTGTGGCTTAGGGGTGATCTCCACTTCTTTTGCCTTTTGATCAGATGTCCCTACATCAGATTTCTTGTCTTTTGGAACTATTAGTCCAAAGATTTCCTTCCAAATCCTTGTACTTTGCGGTACTAATCCTTCAATATCATTTTTCAAAACAGCATAACCTCTAAGTTTAGGAATAAACCTATTCTTGTATTCCTCAATGAATTTGGCTCTTTGTTTTGAAGTTAACTCAGGTATTACCTTGGCTAAAGTTCCTTCCCTGATTTGTCTTTCTGTGGTAAGTGCAAATTCCCATTTGCTTGACAGAAACTCATATAGTTCATTCGGCACATGGTTTCCTATCTCTGTAGGAGTTAATTTGAAAGTACTCATAATATCCAAGAGTGCTTCTTGAACTTTGTGCTTATCCACATTATTCAATTTCTCATACTTAATGAACTTGAAAGTTGCTAACCCTGTTGGATTCCTCAAAGTGTCACATACCTCATCAATACTAGATGGTCTCTTAAATTGTGATGTAGGTATGTTACTGGGTTCATCAATCTCAGTCTTTTCATCATCACTATCTGTCCCCAAGTCTAGTTTCCTCCTTGGTCATTTTGTTGGTTTACTCGACTCAGCCTTAGGAGCAATTTTAGCTTCTTTTCTAGAATTGCTTTCTCCAACCTTCCTCTTTCCATACACTTTTGTTTTTACTTCTGCTGGAGAAGTAACAGTAGATGCTCTAGTCCTCGGATGATTAGCTGCAGGAGGTGTAACCTTAGGTTTAGATTTTCTTGGCTTGGTTACTATGAAAATTGATGGTCTTTTACCCTTAGCTTTCTTAGTGATCTCCTCTAATGCACTCACTTCCTCTTTTGTAGACATATCCTCACCTTGTCCTATGGAAAATCCTAAAGGTGCATCCTCAGGTTCTTCATCACTACCTAAACCAACCATTTTCTTCAGATTTTTCACAATTTTCTTTCTTTTCCTCTTCATAGTTCCCTCTATTAAACTTCTTGAAATGTTTACTTTGGCTTCATCAAAATTTCCAAACCTTTCTGTTGTAGTATCAATTGCCTCAGCTAGGAGTGCAATAATGGCAGCTGATGCTTCATCAATGGTAATTTCATATGGAAATGGTTCTAAGCATGTTATCCTGGGTGTCACAGCCTGGATATATGTGTTATCCGTATCAACTAGAAAACAAATTTCTTCATAGTGCTTCTCCACTAGTGATCTAGGAATCCTAGTTCTTAATCTCATTCTCTTCTTGAATTCTAAAAAATAGCTCCCCATAATGCTATTGAAATTACTTCCTAGCTTCTCAATAAATTCACTAATCTGAACTGTAATGGGTCTATCCTTTTTCCAAACAATATTTCCCAATGTAGGAAATGTATCCTGAATGTAGAAAAATATACAGACTAGTAAGGAACCAAACTTAAATGATGAGCTCTTAGCCTTTTTGATTGGTGTTAGGTTCTCGGCTAATTGTGTCTGTTGTAGCTCAACAAGATCATATGTATGATTCTTCTTAACAATTTTCCATGCCTGGTCAACGGCTATAAAAGAAACACTATCCAATCTACTCGACTGATAGAACTTATGTGCTATTACTCTTACTCCAAAATCAAGTTCTGGGTCTTTAATTGTAGAGATAGTCATACCTCTATTGTTCCATATGACTCCAGTGTTCAGTGTAATTTCTTCTTTGTTGTTATATCTCATTGTCCATTTTTTGCTAACTACAGGATATCTAGTCACTCGATGAATCATGTTTTTAGTAATCTTGACTGGTCCATTATCCAACCATATACACATATCATGAACTCAACTAAGAATAACCTTAATCCATTCATCTTTGAAACCTTGTGGAAAATCTAGGGCACGAGTTAACCCTTCGTCTGCTAAATGTTTGAATTATCCTTTTAGAAATCCATCGACACACGATTTGTTGTAGGATTTCCTTAATTCACTATCACCTACTTCACCAATCTTAACCATGTAAAATGATCGAACATCATGGATCATAAGTACCTTGGGTGGAATGGATGAGAGGGCTCCAGTTAAATCATTTTGAATTGCACTTTCAGGAACGACTCAAAAGTTGAGAGGTGCACACTCATCACTCTGTACTAACTGAATTTTCTCTTGTTCTCCCTCCATACTTTTAGCTGGTGCAGAAGAGCTTGCAGCCATAATCTTGAAATTAGGGTTTGAAAGATGAAGAATAGAGTACCTCAGCAAGTAACGCTTAGGATTGTCGACAGCACACTGACAAAATCTTTGATGCTAATTTCGTTAAGATTAATTCTACAAATTAATCCAATCACTCCATAAACAGTAAAAATCGCAAGGTAAAAATGAAATATCAACTATTCATCCTTTATAGACTTCGAAAGGTCAAGGTAGGTAAGAAATGAATGTTCTGCCCGTTGAGTTAGTGCAAGCCAGCTATCCTCGGCTTTCTAACATAACTTGCATCCCACTCAACTTACTAAACTTGGCTTTCACAAAACTTACTCAGCCAACAAAACTCCGCACACACTAAAGAACTTGGCCTTAGTGTCCATGATTGGTGCTTGGCACCTATAGTGCAATTGGCTCATCTTAGCATTTGTCTTCAAAAATATGTCCTGGTGCATCTTAACATATGCAAATATGGACTTTGGTACATTTCAAGTTAGGAACTAATGTAAGATAAGAATTTTAGATGTAGTTCCTTACATACCTCTTTTCCTTAGTTGGAGATGATGTGATCACCTGATCCATTGGATTGGGTGACCTCAGCTTCACTAGCTTCATTGCTACATGGTTCAGAATTCTTAACCCATGTCTTATTCATTTGTGCTCTAATTTTCTCAACAGTAGGAGCAGGTACCCTAGTCTTACAATCTTTCCTTGTATGACCAATTTTCAGACAACTGTGACAAACTAGGTTTCCATTCATCCAACTTTTAGACTTTCCTCTGAAATGTGTCCTTATGCAATTTTTTGGAACATGTCCATACTCACCACAGTAATTACAACTATGCCATGTGTTGTAGTCCACTTGTAAGTATTTCCTTTTCTTGGTGATTTCTCTTGTGCCTTTGATGTCCACTGTTGTTTACCTTTAGATCTACAATCTTGTGTTCTATGACCATATTTCTGACAGTTATAGAAATTACCATTGAGTCTAGATGTGTTTATTGCCTTTGTCTTACATTCACGTGCTTGATGTCCAAACTTATTATAGTTGAATAATTAACCATTAAATTTAGTTTTAATATTGGACTTACCATTCTTGCTTCGGAAAATGTTTGCTGTATGACCTTGTTTCCCACAGTGGTGGCAAACAGGTTTGTTGCTTCTTGGCTTTGCATACCTTCTTTCACCTGTCTTAGATGATTCTCCTTTTTTAGTGGTTGTATTTTGTTTAGTGTGACATAATCTAGAAGAATCTTTAGGTCTTCTTGATGCTTCCACCAGTTGTTCAAAGTAGCTCATAGCTGCACTTAGATCATTCACTTTGTTATTAAGTTCTTTCTCAGATCTCAATTCATCTTTCAACTAATTATTCTCAAATCTAAGATTTACAATCTCCAAGTCTTTCCTACTGATCTCCTGATTCACAAGTAGTAATTGATTTGCCATGTCAACTTGATTGACTATCATTGTTTGTACATCATGTGTTCTTTCATCAAGTCTGATAGTCATCATTCTTTTATCTTCTTCTGCCATAGCCTTGTCATCTTCGGCTTTCTTTTTTTGTTCAACAACTTCACACATTCTTATTGATTGGGCTTCTTTTCCCTTTTTCAAGTTTCTGACTTCTTCACATAGTACAATGTTCTTCTCTAGTAGATCTACTATTGTTTCATCGCTCTCAGTAGAATCTCTATTCTAAAATAGATTTGTGGTGTCCTCTTCTTGATAGTGAGTGTCATTCATTAGTTTGGCCAAAAATTTCCTTGCAGTCAAGGACTTCTTTAATTCCTGTCTTGTTGTCTCAAGTTGTTGTAGTGCTAGCTGAATATCAATATTTTGATTCTCAATGACTTTACCCATCTTGTAGATCTCCATCTCAAGATCTATATTCTCAAGCTGATTATGACCTTTTTAAAAAACTGAGCTCTGATACCAATTGTTGGAAATACAATAATGAGAAAGCAAGATACTGAGAGGGGGGTGAATCAGATCTTCAAAATTAAACACTTAAAACAAACTGATCCACATTCATACATATATGAATCTAATGTAATATCAGATAGCATCCACACAATGAAATAAACAACTCATAACACAAGAAATTGGTAACCCAGAAACCCAAATAGGTAAAACTGGGGTGGGGATGACACCCACAAAATTCTCCACTACTGCAGTAATAAAGTGTGTCTGTTAGGGCTACAAAAGTTGATTACAAAATGCAATCTACCCTATTAAAGGTATGCCCGGTTAAGAGCTAAAGATCATTATAATCTACCCTGTGAAAGGATTTCAACTTACAATAAAGTAAGCACTCTGTTAGGAGATTTAGAAAGGTCTGCTAGAACCACTCTGTTAAGATATTTTCACCTGATACAATGATTAGAATGTCTCAATTATTGATCCATTATGCACTCAAATGCTGATGACAGATCTCCTCTTTCCAGTACCTTCTATGATCTCACAATCTGAAATAACTTTACTCTGTTGTTCACTATGCTGTCACTTTGCTTGATCTCTGCTTCTTAACAGAATAACCCTCTACGCATTTCACTTCAAAAATGCAGTCACCACACACTTCGTCTACTATCTTCTTACACACACAAAATAGGGTTTAGAAGCAATCTAATATATATGTTCAAGTCTGATAGAAAGATATAGATCAACGATCAAGATCTAATACCTATACCTTAAAGGTATTACAATTAATGTTTACAATAGATCATGCATAGGATAAAAAAATTAAATGCATAACCAACTCCATAGAAGAATATTAAATGCATACATAAGTCGGCCCAAAAAGCTTATACAAGTCGGCCAGATCACTTATCCTCAAAGTTTGAATCATTCCAGACATGTATATAAAAAAATGTTCTGCTCGGCACTTAACATCTCTGTCGCTTGGCACTTAACATCTTTGTCGCTCGGCACTGTAACTAGGAAATCTAAATACTACTCAGCAATGTTGCTCGGCCTTGCATAGTTTTATCTTAGCCACAGTGATAGCCAACTAAAAATGCCTAAGTAAATGACTAAGTGTTGGTCACTAATCATCAACATAACTTAGAGATTAACACCCATTCAGTCTCACTTATTCACTAACTATGAAATTGTCAGCACCACATATTTTCCAATTAGCAAACATTCACCACTAAAGTTTTCGTTGATCTTGAAAACCCTTGCTCTTGGTATCGAACCAATAGAGCCTATGCTAGAAATATGTATAATTGAAATTTCTCATGGTTATGTTGTATTATGATTATATGAGCCACTATAGGGTCATGTGATGAGTCATGTGCTTGCAACCATATACGGATACATGTTCTTGGATCAAGGTTATTTGAGCATGCTTGTGTATGGTTGCCTTACATGGGTAAAGTCGTGGTTGGGTTATCAAAATATGGGGAAAGAAATATTGTTTATGAGTATTGAATAGTGCATTATTTTTTGAGAGATAGTTGAGATATTGTTGAGATTGTGCATATGTGTTGGCATTAATATTTTTTCATTTATGTCAACATATTTCTATTGTTGGTGACAGTCATGTGCTAAAAATGTGTTACACTTCTATGAGTCATTCCATCCAAGGTTGCTCAAGAATTAGGCCTCAAATATCAACTCATAGCTCCCTAGTCGTGGAGTGAAAAGGTGTGATGAAGGCCCTCAGATTGACCTAGTTGTACCTATGCAAGTACACCATGAAATGAGAGATTCAATGCATGAAAATGACAACTATTCTATATGGTTGCAATACATAAAAGAAAATTAATCTATATGATAACAATGCATGATCAATCTATAAAAGAAAATATGCAAGCTTAATCTATGGAAGAAAATATGAATTTAATCAAATATGAATCTAATCTACATGAATATCCATGGATGCAAGAAGAAGAATACAAGAAGATAGAGAAGTTGCAATATCCAAGCTTGAGTTCTCAAATTCTCCTCCAAAATTGCTCTCCAAACTTCTAGCATAACAATACATAAAAATTCTATATGAGAATGAGAATGAGAGGTTTCCTTTTAAACAGAAATGGACGGTAGAGATTAAGAGGCAAAAATCAAAGGCTATGATTAAGAGGCAAAAAGCCCACCACTCAGGAAGATGTGTAGAAAAAGGAACTTTATTTATTTTTATTTAATTTATTTCCTTTTTCAACAAAGAGGGATTTAAGTGGGGGTTTTATTTAATTAAAAGAGGGATTTTCTTTACAATTAAATAAATTAGAAGATTTTTATTTTAATTAAATGGGAGTAATTTATTTTAATTAAATAAGATAAATTTTATTTAATTAAAAGGGAGATTAAATCTTTTAATTAAATAAAAATGATCAAACCTTAGAAAATATTGAAATAATTGAATTAATTACGATTTGATCAAGGAAATTGATTTGAATTGAAAATTTTGCAAAGCATTGATTTGGGAATATGATAAAATGATAAATGGGGCCTATAGTATAGGCGACCATTTTAGGGTGCATACATTTTCCCCTCTTTGACTAATGTGTGATCATTCTGGGAACACATGTAGTCAAAGAATGCAATTGAAGTGTGAGATCGATTTGGGATCACAAAACAACACAGACATCAACACCATTATAAATAAGTAATTGGCATCAAAATAAAGATAAGATGATTGCAAAAAAAGATAAGGTCAACACCGTTGTAAATAAGTAATTGACATGTCTGAGATAAGAATCTCAAGCAAGGCTGCTCCAAGCGAAGCAAATGATAGGATTGATAAAGTTGAATCAAGGATTAAAGTTTGATAGGTACTACCCCCTCATGATCAAAATTGAAATGAGATAGAGGAGAAATAGTAAATTGATAAATTTGATCAAATCGAACTAAAAATAAGGTTCTTGATGTAATATGAAAGATATAAGGATCACAGAACCAAGGTAGATCATTAAGCACAAAAGATTATGCCCCAAGGGTGAATTAGAAGAAAAGAAGTGGGGTGAAAGCGAATGGAAGATAGAATTTTGAAAGAGATGAAAAGAAATGGAGAGAAGAAAGGGAATTTTCCTTAAGAGAGAGAATGCCCCAAAATCAATCAAATGTTTAAGATAGAAAATTTTGATTGAGATCATACAAGAAGATAAGGAAATGAAGATGATAATGTGATCACAGTTGATTAAAAGTCCACAAGAAAGATGAAGGAAAAACCCCCTCAAACTCATAATGTAGCCCAAAAATGCAAACTAACATGAGGTCTACCAATGAAAGCTACATGAAAATGCAAAGGTGTACTTGCAATAGAGAAACTGTAACATAGGAATTTGTGTTCATCATTCATTAGAGAATGTTAAGGAACTTATTTTCATCATTGGGTCATTATTAACGGACATCAAAAAATCACACAATCATCACTAGTCACAAGTGCAACTATGAAGATATGAATGTGATTTATATCATATTAGAATGTGGAAAGACTCTAACATAAGCATCAAAGACATAAGAGTCAAGATGACTGTGATGTTAGCTTACCCAATTTAATATAATAAAACTATGCTCGCATCAAGGCATAGAGGCCAAGATGACCAGCAGAACGGTTGTGCAAAAATAGTGAAGCATAAAGCAGGAAGAAACTAAAAACATGTTCCATGCCCCAAGTCCTCTAGCTATGCATCACAGAGAGACTTATGAGACAAGGACACTCAATGAAAATCAATAACAGTCAACACACAAAGAAAATATCATAACATAGCTCAAGCATTAAGTGTTGTGTTTAAAAATTTAAGTGTGTTAATTGATACTGAGTTCCAAGAATAAGGATCGAATGCTCACAAGAAGGTAAGGCCACATGGCGAAACCAAGTAAGACCAAACCGATAAGTGTTGAAAAAAAATCAATGTCAAGGGTTGTATTGAAAAATATAGTTGGGGTGATGTTGAAAAACACCATTTGTGAGGTGTTCTAAAGACTAACACATCCAAGAGACCAAAGCTAACACAATTAATCCCCCTAGACAAAGACAAATATAAATACAAATTCCAGACCAAGGCGGAAAACGCATGATGGAGAAAGGCTAAGCATCGAGGACACGCACTAAGAAATAGGGGTACAAAGGCCTCAAGTAGCGCCCGTTTCCACGTTTTCACCACTTAGATTTTATTGAAAAGAGAAGTATGACTCTTGGGAGAAGTAGAAGAAGAGAGAGGTCGTGGAGAAGAGGAAGATGAAGATCTAGTGGAAGAAGAAGTCTTAGATGATGAGGAAAGATGAGCAGATTCAGAAGATGAAAGATGTTTGGAAAAAAAAGGATTATGAGCAGATCATGTGTATGATCTTGGGAAATGCGTCTGATTCACTCGCTCTTTTTTCTACTTTTCTCCTTAATTTATCATCCATGTAATTTTTGGAAGAACACCACTCTTTGAATTGAGAAATAAGTTCGAGATCATCTATTCTTAAGAGAGGTTCCATAACAAGATATTTGAAATTCATGGTTCTAGAAGAAGAGGAATCAAGCATGGAAGTGACAGAAGAGGTGAATAGGAGGTAGACTAGATAATAAGAGGAAAAGAAACAAGAATACGTGAAGAGCTTAGGAAGAAGAGAAAGAAGCATGAAGGAAGAAGAGAAATGATGGAAATGGGAGACTAGAAAGACATGGGACATGTGGAAGAAAGAAGACCAAGACTCATTTTGTGCAACTTGATACCATTTAAGTTCATTTGGATGTTGAGAAACATGTCATAACACTTTTGGGGAGATTTATTGAAGTTTTTATCACTCGGGAACTTAGATTTGTTCATTTTAATTGACCAACTAGATGCATTAACAAATTTTTATCATCAATCAGGCACACAAGATAGCAATCAGGGAGTTCAAGAAAACATTTGTCTTCAAAAAATGAGCAAGTGACAAAGAAGCCTTGCACATGAACAAGAATAGTGACATAGTATTCTACTTCATAAAGATTCTACTTGTGTATGTTCTCAAAACGTTTTTCCAATCACACACATAGTCCTAGAAAAGAAAATGTTGGTTGCACTATGGTTCTTAGTTATGGTTTGACTCTACAACTTTTTCAATTTCAAGTGGGAGGAATCCAATCCCAATGCACTGAGGTTTTGACATAGTCTGAGAATTTAATCAATCAGGAGTTGCTGAGGAGATCTGACAACCCACAAGAAACTACACCCATAGATATTTCTTCCACAAGGACATTTACATAGCATTTGTTGCTACCATGGCAAAAATGGCTATTACTGCTTGAGGTTCTGTCAATGTGGTTTACACAATAAAGGTAGTGTCCACTATGGTTAATCCTCTCTAACAAAGAAGACTCACAATATAGACCACATGGGGACTTAGTTCAGATTCAAGGGTTCCAAGTTGCTAATTCTCCCAAAAGGGAAAAGAGCATAATCCTCTAGCCTCTTCACCTCACCAAAACATAGAAAACAAGATTAATTGACCCACTAATTTGAAATCACCTCACCCAAGGTTCATATATCAACAACAATGACCACCAATCTCAAGATAGAAAGTACCAATCAAATTTGGAGATTAAACCAAGTTTGAAGTAATGACAAATCTTTTCCTACCTACAAGGGGATCTATCGTCAAGAAGAGCTTCGCATGTAAGACAAGAGAATGAAGCCCACTCTCTCAAGATCGCCACAAATAGTGTTTATAGGGCCTAATTACTAGGTGAAACATATATGCAAGAAAGCAAATCTAGGTCCATTTTTAGAGCACCAATTGGAAATGTGATCTATGAGAGCAAGAAACACTCAACCTTAACACATGTGAGGTTCATTTTTATTTTCAAAATCCAAATTTTATAGAGATGAAACAAAATACATCAAGTCCAAAGCAACGCACTTAGTAGATTTTATCTTATTATTTCTTTTGTTGATCTTTTCCATGAAAGTAAGCCACGAACTCTCCAACAAGCAAGACAAACAAACAAGCAAACAAGATATGCAATGTATATTCAACTTGTGCAAACCCTAGGGTTAGATCTAAAAATCAAATGTTAAGGAAAATAATAACTAGAAAATAATACAAATGAAAACTCACATCATGCATTGAACCATGTGAAAAATAAGTGCAAGCTAATCATTAAATGCCTTTTTTTTAATTTTGATTTTTGACCTAGTCAACAAGATTTGACCTATATGACATAAATTCAGATCTCAAACCATAAATACGAAAAAGAGACCCCTATTAAAAAATAGAGAGCTTTCCAAAAATGTCAAAATTTTAAATAGATCTTTTCATTTGTGTCCTAGGGAGCCATTTTCTCAAAATAAAATAGTTTTCATAAATTGACCAAATAAGCTATTATATTGCGTCTACATTTGAAATAAAAACAATGGAACCCCTGTAGAATTTAAAGACCTTTCTGAAAATGTAAAAAATTTTGAAAAATATGTTGATTTGCACCGAAAATTAAGGTTTTATGAAAAATAAAGAATAAATTATAAAAATTTCAAAATACCTCGAAAATTTCTAAATATTTTACTGAAGCTTCTCTGATATGTCTCAAACCTACAAAAAAACATTCAAACCAAAAATCTAAGTGATTTAGGAGATATGATCAAATCTTTGAAAATCTAGGGTTTTTATCTCCAAGCAAATCTGCACAAGGGGGTTAGCTCCAAAAATAACAAAAACCAGCATGTAAAGGTGGGTTGCCCCATGATGGGAGCTAAAAATGTGTGTTAAAAATGAGTCACACTTCTATGAGTCATTCCATCCAAGGTTGCTCAAGAATGAGGCCTCAAATATCGACTCATAGCTCCCTAGTCATGGAGTGCAAAGGTGTGTGATGAAGGCCCTTAGATTGACCTAGTTGTGCCTATGCAAGTACACCATGAAATAAGAGATTCAATGTATGAAAATGAAAACTATTATATATGATTGCAACACATAAAATAAAATTAATCTATATGATAACAACGCATGATTAATTTATAAAAGGAAATATGCAAGCTTTATCTATGGAAGAAAATATGAATCTAATCTACATTAATATCCATGGATGCAAGAAGATGAACTACAGAATTGATCGACAGAATAAAGAGTTCAGAAAATGAGAAAAATATCTAGCTGGCAGAGCTTAAGGATAGACTTAACTAGTTTTTTTATTTGTTTTATTCGACCATAGTTAAGTAATTGATTTAAAAAAGATTTATACAGTTGGCAAGAAGATAACTACGAGATAAATCAGGAGTTAAAGCCATAAATCAAATTGGCTAGGTTGATTTTCACGTCAAGAATCAAGAATTAAGCAATATCATGTCTATATAAGAGACAAGCATAATTAATTTCCAAAATCACAAGCAATCACATACATGGAAGGGGAGTGAATAGAAAGGGGATGCTGAAGAGAAACTAATGAAGGATAAATTCATTCAGTCTTCATCACACAAGCTAAGGGAGAGCTAAAGAATTCTGCAGATACCAACGAACAGTGAAGCATAGCATCACAGAGCAGAAAGTGTGGAGTAAAAAGGAATTGAATTGATACATTGATCAAAGAGGTATTGTACTTAAATAGATCTGAAAATCTGCAATTCAAGGTTGCATTAGAAACAGGTCATAATGTTTCAGTTTAAACATTGAAGCATCAACTCTCTTAACAGAGCAGGACTTAACAATCTTCTATAATTGAGGTATATCCTAACAGATTGCCAAAAAGGTTGATTCATGAAAGTAGCATTGAAATTTTCTAAAGCCTATTGACAACCTAAAAAGAAGGTTGATTCAAGGATGGTAGCAACATTTTCCTAAAGCCTATTGACAGTCTATGAAGGAGGCTGATTTAAGGATGGTAGAAAAATAAATGTCAGATACTAAGTGACAACCTATATGTATAAAATCCTCTAGAAAGGTTGCACTTAATAGTGTGTTTGTAACCTTTAACAGGGTTGGCTCCTAAAGCAGAAACGCAGATCACTTCAAAAGAGTGAAAATTTGGGGTACCAGTCCCAGTGGTTTTTCCCTTAATAGGGTTTCCATGTTAAATTCCAAGTGTTATGTGTGTATGGTTTATTACTTTACTATTTTACATTACACATATGCATTTCTGGATTGATTGGTATACTCTGCATATTTACTGAGTATCGGTAAATAAGTTTTACTACTTATCAGTTATGAAGGAGAATAAGGACAGACAAGGTAAACCAACAGATGATTTATTATTTCAAGTATTTCATGGCATGCATCTTGTAGGGACTTAATAATCTGAGGTTTATTGATTGGTGGATTAAAGTTTAAAGGATAATTTTTTTAGGCCACTGATTCACCCCCCCCCCCCTCAATTATTACTAACACCAAGTCCTTTAGCTATGCATCATGAAGAGACTTATGAGACAAGGACACTCAACAAAAATCAATAACAGTCAACACACAAAGAAAAGATCATAACATAGCTCAAGCATTAAGTGTTGTGTTTAAAAATTTAAGTGTGTTAATTGATACTAAGTTCCAAGGATAAGAATCAAATGCTCACAAGCAGGTAAGGCCACATGGAAAAATTGGGTAAGACCAAATTGATAAGTGTTGAAAAACACTCAATGTCAAGGGTTGTATTGAAAAATACAGTTGGGGTGATGTTAAAAAACACCATTTGTGAGGTGTTCTAAAGAATAACACATCCAAGAGACCAAAGCTAACACAATTATGCCCCCTAGACATATACAAATACAAATTCTAGACCAAGGCAGAAAAGGCATGATGGAGAAAGGCTAAGTGTTGAGGACACGCGCTAAGAAATAGGGGTGCAAAGACCTCAAGTAGCGCCCGTTTCCAGGTTTTCACCACTTAGATTTTATTGAAAAGAGAAGTATGAATCTTGGGAGAAGTAGAAGAAGAGCGAGGTCATGGAGAAGAGGAAGATGAAGATCTAGTGGAAGAAGAAGACTTGGATGATGAGGAAAGATGAGAAGATTCAGAAAATGAAAGATGTTTGGAAAAAAAATGATTGTGAGCAGATCATGTGTATGATCCTGGGAAAGGTGTCTGATTCACTCGCTCTGTTTTCTATTTTTGTCCTTAATTTATCATCCATGTAATTTTTGGAGGAACACCACTCTTCAAATTGAGAAATAAGTTCGAGATCATCTATTCTTAAGAGAGGTTCCATAACAAGATATTTGAAATTCATGGTTCTACAAGAAGAGGAATCAAGCATGGAAGTGACAAAAGAGGTGAATAGGAGGTAGACTAGATAATAAGAGGAAAAGAAACAAGAATATGTGAAGAGCTTAGGAAAAAGAGGAAGAAGCATGAAGGAAGAAGAGAAATGATGGAAATGGTAGACTAGGAAGACATGGGAGATGTGGAAGAAAGAAGACCAAGACTCATTTTGTGCAACTTGATACCATTTAAGTTCATTTGGATGTTGAGAAACATGTCATAACACTTTTGGGGAGATTTATTGAAGTTTTTATCACTCGGGAACTCAAATTTGTTCATTTTAATTGACCAACTAGATGCATTAACAAATTTTTATCATTAATCAGGCACGAAAAGATAGCAATCAAGGAGTTCAAGAAAAAATTTGTCTTCAAAAATGAGCAAGGGACAAAGAAGCCTTGCACATGAACAAGAATAGTGACATAGTATTCTACTTCATAAAGATTCTACTTGTGTATGTTCTCGAAAGGTTTTTCCAATCACACACATAGTCCTAGAAAAGAAAATGTCGATTGCACTATGGTTCTTAGTAATGGTTTGACTCTACAACTTTTGCAATCTCAAGTGGGTGGAATCTAATCCTAATGCACTGAGGTTTTGACATAGTCTGAGAATTTAATCAATCAGGAGTTGCTGAGGAGATTTGACAACCCACAAGAAACTACACCCATAGATATTTCTTCCACAAGGACATTTATATAGCATTTGTTGCTACCATGGCAAAAATGGCTATTACCGCTTAGGTTCCATCCACGTGGTTTACACAATAAAGGGACTGTCCACTATGGTTAGTCCTCTCTAACAAAGAAGACTCACAATATGGACCACATGGGGACTTAGTTCAGATTCAAGGGTTCCAAGTTTCTGATTCTCCCAAAAGGGAAAAGAGCATAATCCTCTAACCTCTTCACCTCACCAAAACATAGAAAACAAGATTAATTGACCCACTAATTTGAAATCACCTTACCCAAGGTTCATATATCAACAACAATGACCACCAATCTCAAGATAGAAAGTACCAATCAAAGTTCAAGATTAAACCAAGTTTGAAGTAATTACAAATCTTTCCCTACCTACAAAGGGATCTATCGTCAAGAAGAGATTCACATGTAAGACAAGTGAATGAAGCCCACTCTCTCCAGATCGCCACAAATAGTGTTCACAGGGCCTAATTACTATGTGAAACATATATGCAAGAAAGCAAATCTAGGTCCATTTTTAGAGCACCAATTGGAAATGTGATCTATGAAAGCAAGAAACACTCAAGCTAAACACATGAGAGGTTCATTTTTATTTCCAAAATCCAAATGTTATAGAGATGAAACAAAATACATCAAGTCCAAAGCAATGCACTTAGTAGATTTTACCTTATTATTTCTTTTGTTGATCTTTTCCGTGAAAGTAAGCCACGAACTCTCCAACAAGCAAGATAAGCAAACAAGATATGCAATGTATATTCAACTTATGCAAACCCTACGGTTAGATCTAAAAATCAAATGTTAAGGGAAATAATAACCAAAAAATAATCCAAATGACAACTCACATCAAGCATTCAACCATGTGAAAAATAAGTGCAAGCTAATCATTAAATGTCTTTTTTTTAATTTTAATTTTTGACCTAGTCAACAAGATTGGACCTATATGACATGAATTCGGATCCCAAACCATAAATGCAAAAAATAGACCCCTATTAAAAAATAGAGATCTTTCCAAAAATGTCAAAATTTTAAATAGATATTTTCATTTGTTCCTTAGGGAACCATTTTCTCAAAATAAAATAGTTTTCATAAATTGACCAAATAATCTATGATATTACATCTACATTTAAAATAAAAAGAATGGAACCCCTGTAGAATTTAAAGACCTTTTTGAAAATGTAAAAATTTCTTAAAAATATGTTGATTTGCACCGAAAATTAAGGTTTTATGAAAAATAAAGAATAAATTATAAAAATTAAAAAATAACTCACAAAATTCTAAAAATTTTAGTGAAGCTTCTCTGATATGTCTCCAACCTGCAAAAAAACATTCAAACCAAAAATCCAAGCCATTTAGGAAATATGATCAAATCTTTGAAAATCTAGGGTTTTTATCTCCAAGCAAATCTGCACAAGGGGGTTAGCTCCAAAAACAATAAAAACCAGCATGTAAAGGTGGGTTGCCCCACAATGGGTGCTAAAAATATCTGTTAAAAATGTGTCACACTTCTATGAGTCATTCCATCCAAGGTTGCTCAAGAATGAGGCCTCAAATATTGACTCATAGCTCCCTAGTCATGGAGTGCAAAGGTGTGTGATGAAGGCCCTTAGATTGACCTAGTTGTGCCTATGCAAGTACACCATGAAATGAGAGATTCAATGTATGAAAATGAAATCTATTATATATGATTTCAATGCATAAAAGGAAATTAATCTATATGATAACAATGCATGATTAATTTATAAAAAGGAAATATGCAAGCTTAATCTATGGAAGAAAATATGAATCTAATCTACATTAATATCCATGGATGCAAGAAGAAGAACTACAGAATTGACCGACAGAACAAAGAGTTTAGAAAATGACAAAATATCTAGCTGGAAAAGCTTAAGGATAGACTTAACTATTTTTTTATTTGTTTTATTTGACCACAGTTAAGTAATTGATTTAAAAAAGATTTATACAGTTGGCAAGAAGATAACTACGAGATAAATCGGGAGTTAAAGCCATAAATCAAATTGGGTGGGTTGATTTTCATGCCAAGAATCAAGAATTAAGCAATATCATGTCTATATAAGAGACAAGCATAATTCATTTCCAAAATCACAAGCAATCACATACACAGAAGGGGAGTGAACAGAAAGAGGATGCTAAAGAGAAACTGATGAAGGATAACTTCATTCAATCTTGATCACTCAAGCTAAGGGAGAGCTAAAGAATTCTGCAGACACCAACGAACAGTGAAGCACAGCATCACAGAGCAGAAAGTGTGGAGCACAAAGGAATTGAATTGATACATTGATCAGAGAAGTATTGTACTTAAATAGATCTGAAAATCTATAATTCAAGGTTGCATTAGAAACAGGTCATAATGTTTCAGTTTAACCATTGAAGCATCAAATCTCTAAACAGAGCAGGACTTAACAATCTTCTATAATTGAGGTATATCCTAACAGATTGCCAAAAAGGTTGATTCATGAAAGTAGCATTGAAATTTCCTAAATCCTATTGACAACCCGATAAGAAAATTGATTCAAGGATGGTAGCAACGTTTGCCTAAAGCCTATTGACAGTCTAGGAAGGAGGCTGATTCAAGGATGGTAGAAAAATAGATGTCAGATACTAAGTGACAACCTATATGTATAAGATCCTCTAACAAGGTCGCACTTAATAGTGTGTTTGTAACCTTTAACAGGGTTGGCTCCTTACAGGGATCACTTCAAAAGAGTGAAAATTTAGGGTACCGGTCCTAGTGGTTTTTCCCTTAATAGGGTTTCCACGTTAAAATCCAAGTGTTATGTGTGTATGACTTATTACTTTATTGTTTTACATTTCACATATGCATTTCTGGATTGATTGGTATACTCTGCATATTTACTGAGTATCGGTAAATAAGTCTTACTGCTTATTGGTTATCAAGGAGAATAAGGATAGACAATGTAAATCGACAGACAATTTATTATTTCAAGTATTTCATGGCATGCATCTTGTAGGGACTTAATAATCTGACGTTTATAGATTGGTGGATTAAATTTTAAAGGATAATTTTTTTAGGCCACTGATTCACCCCCCTCAGTTATTACTAACACCAATTCCTCTAGCTATGCATCATGGAGAGACTTATGAGACAAGGACACTCAACAAAAATTAATAACAGTCAACACACAAAGAAAAGATCATAACATAGCTCAAGCATTAAGTGTTGTATTTAAAAATTTAAGTGTGTTAATTGATATTGAGTCCAAGGATAAGAATCAGATGCTCACAAGCAGGTAAGGGCACATGGAAAAACTGGGTAACACCAAACCAATAAGTGTTGAAAAACACTCAATGTCAAGGGTTGTATTGAAAAATACAGTTGGGGTGATGTTGAAAAATATCATTTGTGAGGTGTTCTAAAGACTAACACATCCAAGAGACCAAAGCTAACACAATTATGCCCCCTAGACTAAGAAAAATAGAAATTCCAAACCAAGGCGGAAAAGGCATGATGGAGAAAGGCTAAGTGTCGAGGACACGCGCTAAGAAATAGGGGTGCAAAGGCCTCAAGTAGTGCCTGTTTCTAAGTTTTCACCACTGGGATTTTATTGAAAAGAGAAGTATGACTCTTGGGAGAAGTAGAAGAAGAGCGAGGTCATGGAGAAGAGGAAGATGAAGATCTAGTGGAAGAAGAAGACTTGGATGATGAGGTAAGATGAGAAGATTCAAAAGATGAAAGATGTTTGGGAAAAAAAGGATTGTGAATAGATCATGTGTATGATCCTGGGAAAGGTGTCTGATTCACTCGTTCTTTTTTCTATTTTTGTCCTTAAGTTATCATTCATGTAATTTTTGGAGGAACACCACTTTTTGAATTGAGAAATAACTTCGAGATCTTCTATTCTTAAGAGAGGTTCCATAACAAGATATTTGAAATTCATGGTTCTACAAGAAGAGGAATCAAGCATGGAGGTGACAAAAGAGGTGAATAGGAGGTAGACTAGATAATAAGACAAAAATAAACAAGAATACATGAAGAGCTTAGGAAGAAGAGGAAGAAGCGTGAAGGAAGAAGAGAAATGATGGAAATGGGAGACTAGGAAGACATGGGAGATGTGGAAGAAAGAAGACCAAGACTCATTTTGTGCAACTTGATACCATTTAAGTTCATTTGGATGTTGAGAAACATGTCATAACACTTTTGGGGAGATTTATTGAAGTTTTTATCACTCGGGAACTCAGATTTGTTCAATTTAATTGACCAACTAGATGCATTAACAAATTTTTATCATCAATCAGGCACACAAGATAGCAATCAGGGAGTTCAAGAAAACATTTGTCTTCAAAAAATGAGCAAGGGACAAAGAATCCATGCACATGAACAAGAATAGTGACATAGTATTCTACTTCATAAAGATTCTACTTGTGTATGTTCTCAAAAGGTTTTTCCAGTCACACACATAGTCCTAGAAAAGAAAATGTTAGTTGCACTATGGTTCTTAGTAATGGTTTGACTCTACAACTTTTGCAATCTCAAGTGGGTGGAATCCAATCCCGATGCACCGAGGTTTTGACATAGTCCGAGAATTTAATTAATCAGGAGTTGCTGAGGAGATCTGACAACCCACAAGAAACTACACCCATAGATATTTCTTCCACAAGGACATTTATATAGAATTTGTTGCTACCATGGAAAAAATGGCTATTACCGCTTGAGGTTCCATTCACGTGGTTTACACAATAAAGGGAGTGGCCACTATGGTTAACCCTCTCTAACAAAGAAGACTCACAATATGGAACACATGGGGACTTAGTTCGGATTCAAGGGTTCCAAGTTTCTGATTCTCCCAAAAGGAAAAAGAGCATAATCCTCTAGCCTCTTCACCTCACCAAAACATAGAAAACAAGATTAATTGACCCACTAATTTTAAATCACCTCACCCAAGGTTCATATATCAGCAACAATGAACACCAATCTCAAGATAGAAAGTACCAATCAAAGTTGAAGATTAAACCAAGTTTGAAGTAATGACAAATCTTTCCCTACCTACAAGGGGATCTATCATCAAGAAGAGCTTCGCATGTAAGACAAGTGAATGAAGCCCACTCTCTCAAGATCGCCACAAATAGTGTTCATAGGGCCTAATTACTATGTGAAACATATATGCAAGAAAGAAAATCTAGGTCCATTTTTAGAGCACCAATTGGAAATGTGATCTATGAAAGCAAGAAACATTCAAGCTAAACACATGAGAGGTTCATTTTTATTTCTAAAATCCAAATTTTATAGAGATGAAACAAAATACATCAAGTCCAAAGCAACGCGCTTAGTAGATTTTACCTTAATTTTTCTTTTGTTGATCTTTTCCGCGAAAGTAAGCCACGAACTCTCCAACAAGCAACACAAACAAACAAGCAAACAAGATATGCAATGTATATTCAACTTATGCAAACCCTACGGTTAGATCTAAAAATCAAATATTAATGGAAATAATAACCAAAAAATAATCCAAATGACAACTCACATCATGCATTGAACCATGTGAAAAATAAGTGCAAGCTAATCATTAAATGTCTTTTTTTTAATTTTGACTTTTGACCTAGTCAACAAAATTGGACCTATATGACATGAATTAGGATCCCAAACCATAAATGCAGAAAAGAGAACCCTATTAAAAAATAGAGATCTTTCCAAAAATGTCAAAATTTTAAATAGATCTTTTCATTTGTACTCTAGGGAGCCATTTTCTTAAAATAAAATAGTTTTCATAAATTGACAAAATAAACTATGATATTACATCTACATTTGAAATAAAAATAATGGAACCCCTATAGAATTTAAAGACCTTTCTGAAAATGTAAAAATTTCTTAAAAATATGCTGATTTGAACCGAAAATTAAGGTTTTATGAAAAATAAAGAAGAAATTATAAAAATTTCAAAATAACTTACAAAATTCTAAAATTTTTACTAAAGCTTCTTTGATATGTCTCTAATCTGGAAAAAAACATTCAGACCGAAAATCCAAGCTATTTAGGAGATATGATCAAATCTTTGAAAATCTAGGGTTTTTATCTCCAAGCAAATCTGCACAAGGGGGTTAGCTCCAAAAATAACAAAAACCAGCATGTAAAGGTGGGTTGCCCCATGATGGGCACTAAAAATGTGTGTTAAAAATGTGTCAGACTTATATGATTCATTCTATCCAAGGTTTCTCAAGAATGAGGCCTCAAATATCGACTCATATCTCCCTAGTCATGGAGTGTAAAGGTGTGTGATGAAGGCCCTTAGATTGACCTAGTTGTGCCTATGCAAGTACACCATGAAATGAGAGATTCAATGTATGAAAATGACAACTATTATATATGATTGCAATGCATAAAAGGAAATTAATCTATATGATAACAATGCATGATTAATTTATAAAAGGAAATATGCAAGCTTAATCTATGGAAGAAAATATGAATCTAATCTACATTAATATCCATGGATGCAAGAAGACGAACTACAGAATTGACCGACAGAACAGAGAGTTCAGAAAATGATAAAATATCTAGCTGGCAGAGCTTAAGGATAGACTTAACTGGTTGTTTTATTTGTTTTATTTGACCACAGTTAAGTAATTAATTTTAAAAAGATTTATACAGTTGGCAAGAAGATAATTACGAGATAAATCAGGAGTTAAAGCCATAAATCAAATTGGCTGGGTTGATTTTCATGCCAAGAATCAAGAATTAAGCAATATCATGTCTATATAAGAGACAAGCATAATTCATTTCCAAAGTCACAAGCAGTCACATACACCGAAGGGGAGTGAATAGAAAGAGGATGCTAAAGAGAAATTGATGAAGGATAACTTCATTCAGTCTTGATCACTCAAGCTAAGGGAGAGCTAAAGAATTCTGCAGACACCAACGAATAGTGAAGCACAGTATCACAGAACAGAAAGTGTGGAGCACCAAGGAATTGAATTGATACAATGATCAGAGATGTATTGTACTTAAATAGATTTGAAAATCTGCAATTCAAGGTTGCATTAGAAACAGGTCATAATGTTTCAGTTTAACCATTGAAGCATCAAGTCTCTTAACAGAGCAGGACTTAACAATCTTCTATAGTTGAGGTATATCCTAACAGATTGCCAAAAAGGTTGATTCATGAAAGTAGCATTGAAATTTCCTAAAGCCTATTGACAACCTAATAAGAAGGTTGATTCAAGGATGGTAGCAACATTTGTCTAAAGCCTATTGACAGTCTAAGAAGGAGGCTGATTCAAGGATGGTAGCAAAATAGATGTCAGATACTAAATGACAACCTATATGTATAAAATCCTCTAAGAAGGTCGTACTTAATAGTGTGTTTGTAACCTTTAACAGGGTTGGCTCCTAACAGGGATCACTTCAAAAGAGTGAAAATTTGGGTACCGGTCCCAGTGGTTTTTCTCTTAAAAGGGTTTCCACGTTAAAATCCAAGTGTTATGTGTGTATGGTTTATTACTTTATTGTTTTACATTTCACATATGCATTTTTGGATTGATTGGTATACTCTGCATATTTATTGAGTATCGGTAAATAAGTTTTACTTCTTATCGGTTATCAAGGAGAATAAGGACAGACAAGGTAAACTGACAGACAATTTATTATTTCAAGTATTTCATGGCATGCATCTTGTAGGGACTTAATAATCTGAGGTTTATTGATTGGTGGATTAAAGTTTAAAGGATAAATTTTTTAGGCCACTGATTCACCCCCTCTCCCCCCCCCCCTCAGTTANATTCACCCCCTCCCCCCCCCCCCCTCAGTTATTATTAACACCAAGTCCTCTAGCTATGCATCACGGAGAGACTTATGAGACAAGGACACTCAACAAAAATCAATAATAGTCAACACACAAAGAAAACATCATAACATAGCTCAAGCATTAAGTGTTGTGTTTAAAAATTTAAGTGTGTTAATTGATACTGAGTTCTAAGGATAAGAATCAAATGCTCACAAGCAGGTAAGGCCACATGGAAAAACTGGGTAAGACCAAACCGATAAGTGTTGAAAAATACTCAATGTTAAGAGTTGTATTGAAAAATACAGTTGGGGTGATGTTGAAAAACGCAATTTGTGAGGTGTCCTAAAGACTAAGGCATCCAAGAGACCAAAGCTAACACAATTATGCCCCCTAGACAAAGACAAAGACCAATTATAGACCAAGGCGGACAAGGCATGATGGAGAAAGGCTAAGTGTCAAGGACACGCGCTAAGAAATAGGGGTGCAAAGGCCTCAAGTAGCGCCTGTTTCCAAGTTTTCACCTCTTAGATTTTATTGAACAGAGAAGTATTACTCTTGGGAGAAGTAGAAGAAGAGAGAGATTGTGGAGAAGAGGAAGATGAAGATCTAGTGGAAGTAGAAGACTTGGATGATGAGGAAAGATGAGCAGATTCAGAAGATGAAAGATATTTGGAAGAAAGAGATTGTGAGCAGATCATGTGTATGATCCTTGAAAAGGCATCTGATTCACTTGCTTTTTTTCTATTTTTGTCCTTAATTTATCATCCATGCAATTTTTGGAGGAACACCACTCTTTGAATTAAGCAATAAGTTCGAGATCATCTATTCTTAAGAGAGGTTCCATAACAAGATATTTGAAATTCATGGTTCTAGAAGAAGAGGAATCAAGAATGGAAGTGATAGAAGAGGTGAATAGAAGGAGGTAGACTAGATAATAAAAGGAAAATAATCAAGAATACGTGAAGAGCTGAGGAAGAAGAGGAAGAAGCGTGAAGGAAGAAGAGAAATGATGGAAATGGGAGACTAGGAAGACATGGGAGATGTGAAAGAAAGAAGACCAAGAGTCATTTTGTGCAACTTGATACCATTTAAGTTCATTTCAATGTTGACCAACATGTCATAACACTTTTGGGGAGATCTATTGAAGTTTTTATCACTCGGGAACTCAGATTTGTTCATTTTAATTGACCAACTAGATGCATTAACAATTTTTTATCATCAATCACGCACGCAAGATAGCAATCAGGGAGTTCAAGCAAACATTTGTCTTCAAACAATGAGAAAGGGAAAAAGAAACCTTGTGCATGAACAAGAATAGTGACATTGTATTCTACTCCATAAAGATTCTACTTGTGTATGTTCTCAAAAGATTTTTCCAATCACGCACATATTCCTAGAAAAGAAAAAGTTGGTTGCAATATGGTTCTTAGTAATGGTTTAACTCTGCAACTTTTTCAATCTCAAGTGGGTGAAATCCATTCCCAGTGGACCGAGGTTTTGACACAATCTGAGAATTTAATCAATCAGGAGCTGCTGAGGAGATCTGACAACCCACAAGAAATTACACCCATGGAGATTTCTTCCATAAGGACATTTTTATAGCAGTAGTTGCTACCATGGAAAAAATGGCTATTATCGCTTGAGGTTCTGTCCACATGGTTTACCCAATAAAGGGAGTGTCCACTATAGTTAACCCTCTCTAACAAGGAAGACTCGTAATATGGACCACATGGAGACTTAGTTTGGATTCAAGGGTTCCAAGTTTTTGATTCTCCCAAAAGGGAAAAGAGCATAATCCTCTAGCTTCTTCACCTCACCAAAACATAAAAAACAAGATTAATTGACCCACTAATTTGAAATCACCTCACCCAAGGTTTGTATATCAACAACAATGACCACCAATCTCAAGAGAGAAAGTACCAATCAAAGTTGAAGATTAAACCAAGTTTGAAGTAATTAAAAATCCTTCCCTAGCTACAAGGGGATCTATCGTTAAGAAGATCTTCGCATGTAAGAAAAGCGAATGAAGCCCACTCTCTCAAGATCACCACAAATAGTTTTCATAGGGCCTAATTACTATGTGAAACATATATGCAAGAAAGCAAATCTAGGTCCATTTTTAGAGCACCAAATGGAAATGTGATCTATGAAAGCAAGAAACACTCAAGATAAACACATGAGAGGCTCATTTTTATTTCTAAAATCCAAATTTTATAGAGATGAAACAAAATACCTCAATTCTAAAGAAATTCACTTAGTAGATTTTACCTTATTGTTTCTTTTTTTGAGCTTTTCCGCGAAAGTAAGCCACGAACTCTCCAACAAGCAAGACAAACAAACAAGCAAACAAGATATGCAATGTATATTCAACTTATGCAAATCCTAAGGTTAGATCTAAAAATCAAATGTTAGGAGAAATAATAACTAGAAAATAATCTAAATGACAACTCACATCATGCATTGAACTATGTGAAAAATAAGTGCAAGCTAATCATTAAATGCCCTTTTTTTAATTTTGATTTGGGACCTAGTCAACAAGATTGGACCTATATGACATGAATTCGGATTCCAAATCCTAAATGCAAAAAAAATACCCCTATTAAAAAATAGAGAGATTTCCAAAAATGTCAAAATTTTAAAAAGATCTTTTTATTTGTGCCCTAGGGAGCCATTTTTCCAAAATAGACTATTTTTCATAAAACGACCAAATGAGCTGTGATATTGCATCCACATTTAAAACACAAAGAATGGACCCCCTATAGAATTTAAATACCTTTCCAAAAATGTAAAAATTTCTAGAAAATATGCTGATTTGTCCCAAAAATTAAGGTTTTATGAAAAATAAAGAAAAAATTATAAAAAATTCAAAATACCTCATCAAATTTTGAATGTTTTACTGAAGCTTCTTTGATATGTCTCCAACTTGAAAAAAAAAATTTAGACCTAAACTCCAAGCTATTTAGGAGATATGATCAAATCTTTGAAAATCTAGGGTTTTCATCTCCAAGCAAATCTGCACAAGGGGGTTAGCTCCAAAAATAACAAAAACCAACATGTAAAGGTGGGTTACCCCACGGTGGGTGCTAAAAATGTGTGTTAAAAATGTGTCACACTTTTATGAGTCATTCCATCCAAGGTTGCTCAAGAATGTGACCTCAAATATCAACTCATAGCTCCCTAGTCATGGAGTGCAAAGGTGTGTGATGAAGGCCCTCAGATTGACCTAGTTGTGCATATGCAAGTACACCATAACATGAGAGATTCAATGCATGAAAATGAAAACTATTCTATATGATTGCAATACATAAAAGGAAATTAATCTATATGATAACAATGCATGATTAATCTATAAAAGGAAATATGCAAGTTTAATCTATGGAAGAAAATATGAATTTAATCTAATATGAATCTAATCTACATGAATATCCATGGAT
>MU226274.1:1497352-1551861 GCA_018584345.1 Thuja plicata | reverse complement strand
GTGAATCCACAAGTATGTATGCATCAAATGGATCTAGAATGTAGAATGTATCATGTAGGATGTCTTCAATCAATCTCTTGTAGATCTCCAACACCAAGTCTTGAATGGGTTCTTGAATTTGGAAGAGACTTGGAAGAAGGTGGATGGATAGATCACCAAAAGGGCACTATGTAGCTTGAATCCTTCAATGGCCTCCAATGGATCTCCTTCATGAAAATGGATGCTTGAATGCTTGAGAATGGATGGATGCTTGCTGGAAATCTTTCTCCTTAGCTTGCTTGAATTGCACTTGAAAATCCTTCTCAATTGCATAATGATGCTTAGAGAAAATGAGAGGAGAAAGCTCCCTTTTATATGAAACTAGGGCACAATCTTCTAACGAGGCCTACATAGGATAATTAAATCACCATTTAAGCCTTTACCCCTAGGAGAGGACCTATATTAAATATAATTTATGAATCAACCGATTTGGAACCCGAAACAGCCGACCCAGAAGCGGTAATAGACATTTTGTGAAGACCGACATCCCGAAAACCAAAAGTTCCTGGGATTTGGACCCTGGGACAGGGCCGAGGTCGACCCTTTCCTAGGGCAGGGCCGAGGTCGACCCTGTCCCCAGATCCCAGGATCACAGGTCAGAGACCCAGAATGCAGAATTTAGGTCAGGAAATGGAGGTTAGAAAGGCAGGTCAAGGGGGAAGCCATGTCAAGATCAGGAACCCATTCAGAGGTGCTTGTCATGACCCCAAACCACTCACTCGGAAGGCTAAACCAGTCTCTTATGGAAGTGCTTCCATTTTCCGACTATACACATACTTGTAGACATTTTTGTAATAGTTAGCAAAGTAGAAATCTCATTCAATGGGTAGGCCCTAACAGGTCTTATTTTGTAAATCCTCTAATCGGGTACATCTCTTAGATAAGAGATTGTAAAATCCTTTAACCAGGTAGACTAAATAATTCTTTTGTACTATTGACCAAGTATAATACTCCTAATAGGGTAAGCTACCAGAAGTAGCTAACATTGTATCTCTAACTGAGAAACCTTTATTTTGCAGAACTAGAGGATTGTGGATGTCATCCCTGCCGCAGTTTTTTCCTCTAACAAAAGATTTATGCATGACCAAAAATCATGGTGTTATGTGTCATGGTTTTCTAATTTAATTTACATGTTTTTCAATGTTTTTATGAATGATATTAAGTTTGGTGAAAAGTAAATACTAGTAGTTAAAAATTTTATAAGTACTGATTCACCCCTCCCCTCTTAGCACTTACCTTTCCATAGATTAATCCAACAAATGGTATCAGAGCTTGTCTCTTTAGATAAGGGTTTAACCACCTGAGAGTAAAGATCATGACCATGGAAAGTTACAAGCAATCTAAGAAGATTGATAGTCTTGAGTTTCAGTTGGAGAGTGAAAAAGAAGTGGTTGAAGATCTGAAAAGCAAGTTAGAGAAGTCCTTAAAAGTGAGAAAGCAGTTGTGTAGTGAACTGAAATCCACACAAGAGCATGGTCATACTCTTGAGACAACATGTGAAAGTAGTCTGAGTGATGAAGTCAATTCTTCCATTGCAGAACTCATGGAAAATAACAAGAAACTCACCGAGCAACTAAACTTGGCAAAGATAGATCAAGAAGCACAAGCATTGAGAATGAGTGAGATACTTGACTCTAAGGTAGAAGTTGAAGATGTATTGAAATTAGTTGAAGAAGACAAAAGACAGTTTGAGACAAGAATAGCTGAGAAAGACAATGGGATCATGAGGATAACATGGGTACACTATAACATGACTGATCATCTAGTGAGAGAAAATATAGAGTTGACCAGGAAAGAGTTTGAGAATCAAGCATTGAGGTGTGAAGCTGATAGATTGACCAGGGAGCTAAAATCTAAAAAAGAAGAAAATGAGATACTAAAGATAAATGAAGAAACGTTGAGATCATTGGATGGAAAACTAACAAACAAGACTGGACTAGGATTCAATAGTAAGAGCACTACTAAGAAAGGAGAGTCCTCAAATCAAGTAGATAGTCAAGGCACTTCCACCCCACCAAAGTCAAACAAGCCTAGTTGCCACTACTGTAGGAAACCTTGACATATTGCAAATGTATGCAGAAGCAAAAGTGATAAGTCACCGAGCTCACCCAAGTTTGATGGACATTGTTATAACTGTAACAAGTATGGGCACTGAGCACATGAATGTAGATCAAAGACTAAAAAAAGCACAAGAAAGCCTAAGTTTGATGGCTACTGAAATAACCACAACAAGTACGGTCACAAATCTAAAGAGTTCAAATCAAAAAAGAGAAATGAAAAATGGGTACCGAATCGACAGAATATGCCAAGAAACCGACAGGGTACATCCATACCATGGGACTATAACACAAGGATATCTTGTTTAGTTTGTGGAAGATATGGACATATTATTGCAAACTACATGTTGCTACATAGCAAGAACAATAGAAGATATTGGAGAAACACTGGCATGGCATACTTCCATTGTCACAAGCTAGGTCACCTTGCCAAAGACTACAAGTACCGAGGTAAATCTCCTACCGAGGAAGAAAGATCTGAGAAACCTAAAGTGAATGTTGAAGAAATGAAAGATCAAATGAATGAGACATGGAGAAGAAAGACCATGAATGATGAAACATCATTCGGAACTGTTGAAGGAACCTCGTTGTCTGGATTAGGTGCAACCAAATCTGCCTAATCAGTTAAGAGGTATGAGTAGGAACTTCAAGTTAAATTTCAAATCTTAAATTGGTTCCTAGTATATGTGCAGAGATCCATATAATCATACTTAGATGCATTTGGATACATAATGTTGAGTTTATGTTTTGTATTCATTCGTTAAAAGGAAAGTAAAGTTAGGTATTCGGTAAAGTAAGTTGGTGGACCATTAATTTCTACTTTATGACTGTTGAAAACCCTAAACCTAGAAAAAGCCATATATAGACTGCATCATCTATTATTGTTACTTAACATTTTCTAGAGCATTGTGAACAGAGTTGGAGAATTGAGTCCTCAAGCGAACTCCAGCGATTGTGAAAGTAATCCTATACCAATTTGAGCACATTTGAATCTATTCAAGGCATTTGTGGTGTTTCCCTAGTCGTGTTAGTGCAACCGAGTCATAGACGTAAACCCTAGTTTGAAAAATTTGTGTTTGACAAGAGGATATGGCCCCAAAAGACCAAAACCCAGTTGTGGTTGAGAATGTTGAGCCCGTGAATTCCAATTACAGGCTACCTCCTATGAAGGTAGCTAAACTAGACATGATGAGAGCATTTTTGTCCATTCTGGATAGAGTTCTATTGACCGAGGACATTCACATGTCCATCCATTGTAAGGTTGAGGAGATTTGTGAAGCGAAGATTGATTCATCTTACCAGAAGTTACATGCAAACGGGAAACTAAAGAGCGATCATGTTCATCTGGAGTCAAAAGGTTTGACACACGCCCTACATTTCCTAAAGGTATTCAAAACCAAGTGGATAAGGATGGTCCTTAGCCGAATACCCGACCAATGTATGTGGCTAGATCAACCTGTGAAGATCACAAAGGATGTGTTACACATTGTGACTGGTTACCCGATTGGAAACAAGCCTAAAGCTATCAAACATATTGAGAAGAACAAGTTGAGTGAGTTAGCCAAAGCCAAATGAGACAGAAGAGGTTTAAATATTTCTACTATTGAAGACCCTGAGTTGAACTTCGCATGTAATATCTTGTCCTACCGAGTATTTCAATCATCCCTAGTGGACAACGTACCTAGTGGAGTTGTTGATCTGGCTTACAAGATTGTAAACAAAGATATGCAAATTGATCTATGTGAGACACTGTTGAAACAACTCGAAGACAACATGAACACTATAAGGAAAGCCAAGAAAAATACATTTAAGTTCAGCTCACTACTGGTATGCATATAATTTTATTTTGAGAACTTCTTTCCATCTATTGGAAGTGTGAAATGTAATGTTGATAAAACAGTCATCTATCAAATAAATGAGTACATTTAGAGTCTAGGAGAAAATTTTGACATTATATAATGAATGACTACTTCACCAAATTCCAAGCTAGGATGCATCAAAAATTTATAGTTCCACCTCAATTAGTTGAAAAATATCATGATTCTATCTATTTTGAAGTAGACACTGACTCATGTATTATCAAAGCAATCGAGCCTAGGAGCATGTATAGATCCTATGGGATATGAGATGGACATAGACATTGCATCTCAAAAAATTAAAACTCTCTTAGCTAAGCCTACTAATAAAAGAGCCAAGAGGTATGGAACATATGAAGAAGTTAAGGCTAAGATTAAGCAAGGTATCTTAGCACCTAAAATTCAAAGAAAATCTAGCAAGATAAATGCTAATCTGACTAAAGATTTGGGAATTGATGATGAAGAAGATGAGGCAGAACTCTCTGAAGTGGAAGACAGCGAACCACAAGTATTGAAGCCATCACTGAGCCCCAAATCTACTAGATCATCAACAAGGTCTACATCATCACTGAAATCAAAGAAGAATTATGCTGAACCGAAAGAAAAGACATATGTAAGAAGCAAGAAGGAAAACACTAGACCAAGGATAAAATTCAAGAGACCACCAGACAGTGACACAGAGACTGAAGATTTGAGAAAAATCAAAGTTGTGAAGAACAAACCTCCACCACCAGGAAGCCTAGATGAAATGTTAGACACAATGAAGAAGCATGGAATGTTTGGAGGAATGAAGTGAGAAAAGTACAACACTCAAAGTAAAGGGAACAAGGTAAAAATTAAAGATACAATTATTTACTCTTTACACAAATCCAGATACACACCACTTGAAGTTTCCCAGTTTTTTCCGATTGAGTTATACAACAGCATAGATGCAAGATGAAAATATGCTATGAATGCTGAAAAACAAATGAGAGAGAGATCTCTTGTGCTAACTGTACCAAATCTATCTGTTGAATAAATTGAAGAGACCTTGAAACTGTTAGAATAATAAACAACAAAATGCAAATATTAATGCACGGAAGAGAACACAAAGACACAGAGATTTAACGTGGTTCACCCAATCCCTAGGCTACGTCCACCAAAAGTGAATCCAATATATTTATTATTATCCAATAATTACAATCTGAAACCTGCAACTCAATACCACCGCAGGAAGCTACGAAAATCCCTCATACAATGAAATCTTGAAACCCTAAGCCCTTTTCACAAGCATATTTGACCTAACCTAATTAGGGCAAAAAAATACTCTGACTAATAGAAAATCAATGGTCAACCCTTTACAATATTAATAAGTCATTATTGGCGCTACCCCTTGACCCCATCAGGGGCTCTGCCCCTTGACCCCGCCTAGGGCACTGACCCGGGACCCCGCAAGGGGCTCTGCCCCTTGACCCCGAGCTTGGGGCCCATATAGATATGTCTGGGGGGAAACCACGCCGAAAGAAACTAAGTCTGATAAGGCTCCACATACATAACAGAAACAAAACTCTAAACAATTTCTTGTAAAAGGAAGATCTTTAAGGATTATGACAGGAGACATGGAGGAATTACAGTTGGAAACCAATGCAAAATGGAGTTGCCAAAGATTATCAAGGTAAGAATAATCCTATTGATTTGACAATTGACACCGATGAAGTTATTATTGAGGATATTACTGACAAAGATCCCAGAGATGATACATCACAAGATGAGAATGTTATGGCAACCAAGGAAATCAATACAGAACAAATGAACATCAATGATAAGGCTACTACTGATCCTATTCTACAGCCTGTATTGGAACAAGTACTAGATTATCACACAACTCAAGGTGATAATGATCTAGTTGATATGGATACAGATCATGCAGCAACCAACCAACCAACCAAAGGAAACAGAGAAGGAAAAGGAAGTTGAGAAAGAAAAAAACACCAAGAAGGATACAACTACCGAGAAACCAGCAACACTGAACACCGAATCAGTTCCCTTAACCGAGTCCATTGCACAGCAACAAGAGCCCGACAAAGATGAACCAAAGGAACAAAGTGTACATAAAGAAGCCAAGAAACACACAAATGAGCAAAAACAAGACACACTAGGAGAAAAGAAAGTAGAAGGGAAACAAGAAGAGAAGAAGGAAGAAAACAAAAAAGAAGAGAAAAGAGCTAGAACAAGTACAACAATCATCTGATGCACTGAAGGCATCACATTCCCCAAATAAGTTAGCAAAGAAGAAGAAATCAAAGAAGAGGAAACATGTAGATATGAGTCAACTGATCATTTTACCAAATGTTGACCTATCTACTATGGACTATGATGAAATGATCAAGTATGCCAAATTAGTGAAACTTAAGGGATTGCAAAACAAATTACTTCAAAAGAGGAACAAGACTGATGTATTGGAAAGTGTCAAGGATGTCTTACAAGACATTCTCCCAGATGCCACTGTTGATGAAACATAAGATATCATTTGTCAGGTAGAAGGACTAGTGGAACAAGTCCAAAATCCAAGTCAAGACACTACTGACTACATGTTGAAGGTTCATTCAAGGAAGATGGAACTGAAAATGTTTGAATCCATTCTAGACAACATTGCAGTTAATAAGGTATCACTTTCTGAGGCATCTACCGAGATTGAGACTAATTTATATCATATACTTTCAATATTTCAAAAAATTTGTTCTATTTCAAACTTTAGCAAGGATATCAAGAAGAAAGATGAGTCTATTGAGACCGATTGACCAAGCAGCTGAAAAATGTTTCTACCGAGCCTGGTTCTTTATAAGTTTATTACTCGAGGTTGAAGCACTTGATAGGGATGCAGCAAGAAGAGAATAAGAGAAGGATGGAACTTCTAGAGTTGCAAGAACTTTTGAATCCCCACATGGAATCCATGTGAAGGCATTTGAATAAGGCCAAGGATTTGGTCAACACCCCCGATGGTAGTTCACTTGACACCATCATTGGAATGTCAGTTGATGTTGCTAATCAAATTGTTATGCTTCAAACACTCAAAGATGCATGAGATTCATCCCTAGCTAACATACAAAAGAAGTACACTCACATTTTTTATAAGGTATAATATATCCTACCGATCCCTAAGCAATTTTGATTTTGGCATATTTATCAAAAAAGGGGGATAATATAGTATGTATTAATATAGCACATAAGGGAGATGTAATTAAAAGGGGATAATATAATGGTAAGCAAGATATAAGCATTTGTATAGGGGGAGTTACACAAAATTTTGATGACTTTGAATTTTTTGTCAAAATGCCAACTAATGCCAAAGGGGGGGTTGATACTCCTGTGAAATAGTTTGTTGTCATTAGTTTTGTCAAATTCATAATAGCCAATGAAGCTAGTTGGTAAAGAGGAAGAATACACTAAGGCAAATAGTCAGTAAAGCAGACTATCAATGACACCAAACACTGAACATTGAACAGTTGCAAGTATTGAGTTAAGCAGACGACAGTTACAGAGTAGAGTTAGTCATCGAGTCACAAAAAGAAGAGTTAGTCAACGAGAAGACATTATGTCACCGAGAAATATTAGAGCACACTACTGAGTATACCAGAGTTGACATAACAATTCAAATTTGAATACATTGAACCTGGACGTTGAGAAGGGAAGCTCTCACAGTATTCAAGACAAAAGTTAGGTAGAACATTGGGATTGAACTAATATGATTGCACATGATCATGGGGCAATTCAACCAATAATATTCAAGTATAATAAATGTGTTGGGAATGAAACCAACCTTGCACCGCCTCACCTCCACCGCAGAATGAGAAGGATCTAATTAGGTTAACTGCCTTAAGATCATATAAAATGAACAAAACATAAAGATGACAAAGAGGAAAATGATATAGAGAAAGAGAAGCAATTACATCGATAGAGAAAAAGACAGAATGAAGAAGATATAGGGTGCAGAACAGGTAAGTTAGCGAGTGCAGGAAGAGGTAATGCATTTGTAGAGCATAAAGAGTCTAAACAACATTATGGTTGATGCATACTTGCAGATATTTTTCTAATAGTTAGGAGAGTAGAAATCTCATTCAAAGGGTAGGCCCTAACAGGTCTTATTTGTAAATCCTCTAACCGGGTAATCTCTTAGATAAGAGATTGTAAAATTCTTTAACTAGTTAGACTGAATAAGTATTTTGTACTCTTGACCGAGTATAATAGTCCTAACAGGGTAAGCTACCAGAAGTAGCTAACATTGTAGCTCTAACTAAGCAACCTTTATTCTGCAGAAGTGAAGGATTGTGGGTGTCATCCCCACCACAGTTTTTTCCTTTAACAAAGGATTTCTACATAACCAAAAATCATGGTGTTATGTGTCATGGTTTTCTAATTTACTTTATATGTTATTCAATGTTTTTTTGAATGATATTCAGTTCGGTGAAAAGTAAAGAATAGTAGTTAAAAGTTTTATAAGTACTGATTCACCCCTCCCCTCTCAGCACTTACCTTTCCATAGATTAATCCAACAATATGGTCGGGTGGCATGACAAGCCACTATTAGGGACTAGTGTATAGGTATCGAGCAGTCTTGTAACCTTCTTCATGCAGTTATGACTCATTGGTGAATTCATAGTCCATGTATTGCACTTGTAATATTATATAATAATATGAATGAGGTAATCATGTTATGGACTTCAATTCTGGTGTTCATTGTTTTTCCATGATATTGATTATTGTATTCATGATAGATAGGAGCAGTTATTGCATATGATTCAGTATCTAAAGTCGTTTCATGCCCTTAAACCTTGTTTCAGGCCCAGGTAGTTGTTTTAGCACATGTATCTATACTTGAGCGCCTCAACTCTCCGATCTGAGACAAATCTAGGCTAAAATTTGAGTTTTGATGCATGAGCCTGAGTTTTGGTGCATGTGACTATGTTTTAGTGCCTTTGATTGAGTTTTGGCACCTCAACATTATACTTCAATGCCTTCACTTAAAATGGCATAATGTTATGTTAGGATACCCAATTTGAGGGTTAGATCCCATGGGATTATGTAATATGGGTGTACCATCACCCTAAACCTCACTAAATCCTTGAATGGCATGCCATGAGTGTCTTTGGAACACTTTTATGATGCTTTTGGGTATTAAGTTGTGTGTCAGGGGACCCTTGGATAAGTTTGTTTGTCTTTCATGTCTAATCATTCTTGATATCACATGTTGATGATGTATGAGTAACTATGAATCTATTAATGCAATGATGAGTATCTTATGTATTGTACGGTATTAAAAAAATAAATTATTTCATCTTTATTAGCATGCGTATACCTTGTAGTCCAAGTGTTCCTTGGTGGGGCATCACATAAAATCCAACTTTTTAAAATATAGATTTTCCACACTAATATCTACTACATTGATTTTTTTATCGCATATTTTTCAATTAATTTTCAAAGTTTGTATAATGATAATTTGGACAAAGGTGTATGTCATTTCACATAACATTTTTTGTATGCATTTGAATTAACTTCTTTTTTGTTGAAATGGGGACACCAATACCTAGGGAAGAGATATTTTTGAGAAATTACTCTATTTTCCTTTTTTTTTACTTGTGTGAAAAAAACCTTAATGTTTGTTGATAAACCATTTTACAATAGGGGCTACATACAAAATATAGCTTTTTAAATGAATTCATTTGATTCCCCAAAAGATAAAGCAAAAGTGACTTTTTTTAATATTTTGATAGGTGCATAGGAGATTCCATAGACTAGAGAGGTTTTATCCAAGGGGGTGCGATCTAACCCTCTAAAATTAAAATACTTTAAATGGAACCTCTTAAGGCTTAAATCATTGTATTTTCTAAAAAAATGTGATTTCAAGAAAAAAATTAAGATGTTTAAAAAATGGGACATAGTATCGTGGGATCACATGGATACGAATGAAAACTTCCTACTTTCTACCAATGCCTAAGTTTCTAGATTGTTTATGAGATCCTAGGTTTTCTATTGAGTTTGGACACTACCCTTAATGTGGTTTCTACTCCATAGCAATGGCCCCTCATGCCTCAGCCCCTTCAATTACAACACCTCCCGTTAGAACTCACTTGAATATGCCTTTCTTAGGTGACATTTTCTATTGTGGAGCTAGGTTAAATAGCTCATCTAGTTCTAGTTATGAGCATGGCAAATCACCTCTACATTGCTCAACATCACCCTTGTCTTTGTTTATCGATAGGATGTGATAAGAAAAAGCTATTCATTTTGCTAATATTAGCTTAATTAGCAAATTCAATTGATTATGACCCTCTCTTCCTAACTTAAATTAGTGGGTGATGGACCTAAAGGCCTCTCATAGAGGAAATAATCAAGCTCTATCCTTATGCAATGGGTTTGTTTAATTACAACATTTCAATCAATTAAGGATAAGTAACATCGGATAGTTGGCTAACGATGTAGTTAGCATTCCTTTCGCTCAAGCCTTGTTTCCCTCCTTTCAACCCTACCTTTGAGATACTTAATATCATGCTAGTTTGGGAAGGATTGCTTAACCTACCTTCCCAATTTTGGGGTATTTTTTGCCTTGAAGGTATACGTCTAGTGTGTATGGTCATATCTTAGGGTTTATGCTACTTCTAATTTTGACTATCTATCCACACATTTTGATCAACATTGACATTTCCAAGGCTCTTCCTTGCAAAATGTTGCTTATGTTGGAAGGAATCCCTTGGACTTAGATGATTGATTGTGAGGGTTTTCATTTTCATTGTAGAAGATACTTCTCTACTAGACACCCTACTTTGCTCCTACTCTCGATGTAGATTGGTGAGTTCAACTACATGGTGGGTAAATGTTTATCCTAAACACTTGATTGTTCATGATTTTTTACTCTTAGAATTGTCCAACTCCTATGTCCCCTATGTGCATGATGTGCTTATTGCAATGGTGGCTTCTTGTTTAGTTGGTGTTGAGTCACCACCCTCTTTTCTTGGTCCTTCCTGGGGAACTCTTCTAAACATGGTTCTTTTAGGATGTATTTTGGTGTTTCTCCTTCAAAAACTTTAAATATTTTATGCAATATGGGTCTTCTTCACATATACACTCTTCTTTATGATTGGTAGAGCATATCACGACAAAGTTAAGAATTTTCCTCTCCTTTCCCCTCGATCTTAAGATTTGGGAAATGGTATTTCTTGGGCTATTGTCAAAGAAAGGAAGAGATGTGTTCCTAGACATGGTCTTGTTTCCGATACATATGTTTTGGAAGTGTGGTGCTAAGGAAGGGCAAGTGTTTTTTAGCTTGTTTAGTGTGGTTGTTATTGCGAGGTAGCTTGGTTGCAATTTTATTATTGGTTGGCTTTTGTGTTAATAGACATTTGTTGTTCAGTACTATAGGGCCCATTCAAATCATATTCTATCCTATAATCAAAAACCAACTTTCTATATGGCCTCCCACCATCTTGTTTTAAGTCTAGTCACTGGTGACTACTCCCTAAATCCATTCTTGCAAGTTCTTTCTATGAGGAACCATACCCGAATATTTTTATTCAAAAAACTCTTAGCCTCAAACCAAGGCCAAGTTGACGAAGAAACTTGCCTAACGATAATTAAGATCAGCCTTATTAGAGTTTGCACAAAAAAATGGTATTCTATAAGGCCCTAGTGGAAGGACTAGAAGTAGTATGTCAATACACCCTTCTATAATTATATTCCAAAGAAAAGTTATAGGTGGGTTGATAGTGTTAATATTTTTTTTTATGAATAAGGTCTTCTCTAGAATCACACAACCAGCAGCCAAAAGGCAAAGCAACTATTCATCAAAAAAAACCACCCAAAGCAGTAAGGGAGGTGGATCATAAAGATGCTGCTGATAGTGTTAATATTAACAACTATTGCGTTGTATCAACTGTCAACGGTATAATTTGATCATTTTAGTGAATAAACATCAAGTTTTCATCCCTATCACCAACATTTGGTATCAGAGCAAATCTTTTCTATGTGCCTGTAAGTTGTTTTATGTGTTGTTGTCTATGTAGTGGCATTGTGTTTTGCATAGATGACAACGATTAGTCTTTTTCTGCTACAACGATAGAAAGTTAGAAGGGACGAAGAGGCGTGAGCATGTGTATATTCTTCTTTGCAGAGGTCTTCATTACCTGGAGCATCCCTGTTTTATTTTGCATAGGTCTGTCGTAGTCTCTAATACATTTAGGGCAATCATGTTCATTGAGTATTTACGGCTTTTTCTCGCTCTTAATATTACATGAGGTGTTGCTTTAACAAGCTTTTCATTAAATCGCGTGCTTCACCACACTTTGATTTCATGCCCCAACAACTTTCCACGTTTTTTCTATGTCTTTTACTGTGGCAAGCATGGCTTCTACAACTTCAACAAGCATATTGTAATTGTCTCTGGACGCCATGTTCAGCGGAGCAATACTTGTGTAGATTTCATGCCTTCACATGGCCATTAATCCTATTTGCTTTGGTTGTTCGAATCCTCATCGAACAAGGATAAATCTATAATTCATTCTGAACAAAGAGGCTCGACAAAAGCTTCCTAAGGTCCGGTTCAACAAGACTTTAGTTTGTACTTTGTGTGGCAGCCCCAAAACACATTATCGGGATGAGTCTTTGTGGGTGCTTAGTGCTATGAAGAACAAATTCAATATACAGTTGTCCAAGTGTGGGGAGAGTAATCTGGTTTGACAGAACTCTAAATGCTTTCCATTTGTATTGATTTCGAGTTGTTTAAAACTATCACTATCATTTTGAATATCAATCAATAAATAGTAGTTTATTTCTACATATCGTCTTTGTATCTTGGATTCTTAAGTTTATGAGATATCAGTAAATTCAGTCTGGAAACAAGTAAAGCACGATTCTTATGACAAGTGAAGTGTTTAATATTTTGAACAGATAAGATTGTTTTTAGTTTGTATTTTCTATTGATAAATATTTTGGTTTTAACTTTCACACTAGGAGAATGAAAATCTAAATGCAACTAATGAATAAGAATTTGTGGGGAATAGTAAATGGAAAAGAAAAACCTTTTGATGCAAGTAAATTGTGGGATTGGAGCAATAGAGATGATAAAGCCAAGGTTATTATTGGTCTTGCTCTTTCAAACTATGAACTCCACCATATAGATTTAGATGAATCATCTACAAATATTTGGGATAATCTGAACAAATTGTTTGGAGCAAAATAATTAATGCAAAGTGTTCTTTAAAGCTTCAAATGTTTAGATTCAAAATGGAAGATGGAATCACAAAGTCAAATCATGTAAGCAATTTGAGATCTCTCATAAGGCATCTAGCAGAGTTTAGGCCTTAGTAGATGATGACGATGTTAAGTCCATCTTGCCAAAAAACTCGCCTTCAAAATACAATAGTGTTATTTTTACATTTACTCAAATCACATCACAAACTCTAGAAGATATGATTTCAGCTTTTCTAGCAGAAGAGAAGAGGACCAAGGAAGATAAAATAGATCTTCAATTAGACAGCATTATATTCACAGAGCAATAAGAAATGTTTAGATAAAACAAAAGAGACAATGCATTTTTCTATTGTAAGAAAAAGGTTCACAAGGTATGGGCTTGTAGAACTCAAGCTAGTGATGATCTTAAGGGAGAACTGAAAGAACAATCTAATGAGGCAAACTTTGCTTGTGTTGAGGATGAAGATACACAGGTGATGATATAGTCATTGATGGTTCTTATTCTCCCCTAAATCACAAGCTTGTACTTTGAGCCTTCACGTTTGGAGGTTGTTCGCATCGAAGAACAGAGGAATATATCATCTCAAACTAGCTTCTCAATTTAAGATGGTGCTTTGCATGAGAAGCATTTTTGGGTTAAGTTTCTTGCTTGCTTTAGATTTTCTTTAGATTTACTCTCTAATGCTTCAACAAATTTGAAAAATGCATGTCTTGTGAAGAATCATTTTGGAGACAAGTTCAAGATTTGATGTTGAACTTGATATGAAATGTTGTCCAACAAACTTCTGAATATATAATCAATAATTATACCCTTTCAATGTCATTGGACAAAGTGACATAGATCTGTTGTATCTCTTAGGGATCATTGTTTAATAATTCAAGACTCTATGATTCGAGTGTTCAGGACTGAGAGCTTCTAGACACAACTCGAAGATACATCATTCTGAGGATCATGAGACAACTTGATGGAGCCCCACTTGGCTCAAGATCTGCTTCTTCCAGAGAAGTTTTTTCCAAATATGTATTCATGTTATTGTAATCAACCTATTTTATTATGTAAGCCTTACGGGGGGGTCCCTAGGGCAAGTGGAATCGGTGTTTTCAGGATCAATGTAATAAGGTGGGAATAATAGTGTTAATATTAATACCTATTACATTGTATCAACTCTCAACGGTATAGTGTCAATGGTTTACAGATGTTTAAAGACTTGGATCATTTTAATGAATAAACATAAAGTTTTCATCTCTATCACCAACATGGCTCTCTGGTGCAGGAGCACCAAGGATCAACATGAAGACCATGAACCAAACCATGAAGACTATGAAGGAATGGAAGGTACCTAATGGCAATCAGAGGTCCAAAAGGATCATAAATGATGCAAATCATATCAATTATAATGTATTGGCTCCTATAATGGTTTGATACCATGAAAGGGCATGTGAACCTAAGGAATGAATTTATATCCTTGAAAGGATTGAATAAATGTAATATGGACCATTTGTGTCCAAGGATGTCATAGGGTAGTTAGGATTGTAGGAATGATACAATTAAGTCTCCTAGGTATTTGGAAACCTTTGGAGTTTTTAATTTCCTATTTACAAGGGTTTAAAAGCATTTTTAAAGTTGAAAAATTCAAATATTTAAAATGTAACAGCTAGTAGCCATTTAGGAGGGAAATTGGTTTTTCTTGTTTAAACACTTCACTAATCCCTCAAACCGGTTGGAAGAGGTTGGGGAAGTTAAGCTTTGGTTCCTATTTGTTCTTGGGATTCCATTGTACGGGCAGAAGAGGCCTCGAGTGTACAGACAGTCACAGATTTTTCAATAAAACACTAGTCTGCAATTTTGGTATTCCATGCATTTGTGAAAGGTTTCAATACTTATTGGTTTGATTTTCAATTTCATGTTGGAATAGTAAGCAATCTAAAATCATTCATTACCCTTTCCAATGCATTAAGAGTCATCTTACATGACTGTACTATCATTTCCAGTGAATTAAAAGTCTGATTTTGTTAAGTTTTCATCTATTTTGAAGGTTAGTTTGTAATTAGAGTCCATTCCATGCGTGCAAAGGCCTAGGATCCATGGAATGAGTAAACTAACAATGTATTATAAATGCTAATGATATTAATTGCAGAGTTTTGAAGGTAGAAAAGTGATCACTGACTGAAACAGTGAAGTTTCTAGTGAATTTGGTTGCTAAGGAGTAGCAGTGTGAGATTGAGCTCAACAACATAGCCATTTTATGTTTGGAATAGTCTTGTGGGGTGGTATGAATGGTGAATCAACCACCAATTGATCCTGGAAGAGTGCGGAAGGTTGAGATTGGCAAAGCCCCAGACTCAAGGGTTTGAAGTAACCAAATTGGGGCTTTTGGGGTTCCTTATGTTTTGGGTCTAATTCCTTTTAGGTTCAGAGGTTTTGAGTCATTTTAGGTCACTATCCAAGAGTTGAGACCTTGGTGACATTTCTATGGTATAGTTGTTTTTTTAAATCATCAAGTTTTTAGTGCATTTGCAAGGGTACAGTCAGAGTACTGCAATTTGGTCTAAAGTACTTATACCTAAGTCTTTGATATGTTGTCGTATGGCCAAAAGGGTGTTTGAATATGTATTTAGTTATCTTAGCGTTTTGGGAAAGTGAAGAGTTTGAAGACCAAAAAGGTCACTGTAGGGCTACAAGACTATCTAATTAGGTCTCTAGGCTAGTTTGAAGACATTTCATGATTGTGAGTAAGAGATAACTCTAGAATCCACAAAACCACCTGAATATGTCCTTATATACCCTAAATACATCAAATCTATCTTTGGGTTGCATCTAGAGTATCCTTGGTTGAGTTGAGTCTCTTAAAGCCATTGTGTACTTGGAAGGATAGTTCATTTGTAAACCAAACTTGTGCATCTTACCTTGCTAATTAGTCCGCCACCCTATCCATTGCATCACTCTCTCCTCACCTACCTATGGTTTGAAAATTGATTAGGAGGCAGTCTTCACAATCCCCCAACTTCATTTAGGCAAAAAGGTTTTTGATAATTTGGAAAGCATTGCAGAGCCCAAAGCTCCTCAATTTTGTTTTGTGTTTGCATTAACAAGTCTTTACATTAGCCGTTGTTTGATGCATCTTGGCATTCCTCATCTAAGTTGTCCTTTTTGCAAGCAACCCGAAACCCTTCACCTTTATTAATGCTCTAATCATAATCAAAACACTTGGTAATGGATAGGTGATTTGTTTCAATCACTTGGCCAAATTCCCTATTGAGTATAATTGTCAATTGTGACACACTTTTAGATTGAAGAATTTGTTGGCATCTAAAATAAAATAAAATATTATTTTTGTTCACTACATTGTAGATACTAATTTTGCTATTCACTCTTAATCATTGATGATTACTAATGTGTTCATGCAAGTTCAAATTCAATGGATCGAAAAGGGAACACCCCTTACACCACCATGGCTAGGGTGATTTTGAATATGTGCATCCATATTCAAATTCAAGCTAGCAAGGTTGTGCTTGAAGTCGAAGTCTAGCAACTTCAAACTTTGTTGGAACTCTAGGGCAACACCCCTTGCACTATGGTCAAGGTTTTGCCTTCACCCAAATCACCACTTATTCAACTACTCGGAGTCCTCGCAACACTTATGCAACCATTAAAGAGCCAACATTCCATCACCAACGAGACAACAATCTTGGTCCTTCACATCTTGATATCATGATTGGGTGTCTCTTGATCAAGGAAAATTCTATCTAGAGCTCATGACAATCAAGCCTGGTAAGAACCTAAAGATGGTGATAATGCTGCTCATGACAATCAGAGCACGGGGACAATGGTAAAGATTTGCTGTGGCAGATAAGATAACCCTAATGGCAAAACCCCCTTGGCAATAATATGTTCTTGTGGCTAATTATATTGGTTTCCTTTTATTTATGTTCTAGTAAATTGATAGCTGTTTCTCTTGTGGGACCATAGACTTGCTCGGTTTGTGACTTTTAACCTTTTTCACACCACGTGTTTGTTTTTTATCCCAGTTTTACCAGTCTAATTTTCGGGCATGATGACATTACACCCACTTTCTTGAGGATTTGGCTGTATACATTTAACTACTGGTTTTAACTTTTAACATATAATCTTGTTATATAAAAGATATAAAATTGAAAATTGCTAATCAAATAATAGGGCTATTAGAGGTCATTCAAAACATGTGGCCCTTCAAAGGCAAATTCTAGACATATGTGGAAATTATCGATTCCATTTTGTATGTGTTCTACATGGAATTTATGTGCATTGAGCACTGTTTTTGGTCAATTAATTGACACGGGTCAATGCTAGTCATTAATTAAGTATTGTGCTATAAGGGAGTTTTGATCTTTTAATTAATATTAACATTATTCAAAGACCAAAGCTAGCGTCAATGCTAATCAATAATTAAGCAGTGTAAGCAGTGTTCTATGAGGGAGTTTGATCTTTTGATCAATATTCACATTATCCAGGATCAGAAGGATCAATATTTTCGTATCAGGAACAGATAGCTTCCACTGCCAAACTTTTATTAGTGCCTATACAAGGATCTCCAAATTTGTCTATTGAAACCTCCACTGAGCAACTTTGTCGTCCAATGCAGGCCTGCAATGACCCACATTAAAAAAAATTAAATTAAATAAGTGAAGCTTTAAAAAGATATGTTGTTGATGCATTCTTATGGTGTAAAGGATTTTACATTTTGATTGAAGGATTAGGTGGAAGGACAAAGAATTAATACCTGTTCTACTACAGACATTACAGTATCAGTCTTACAATGACCATGAATGAAGCTACCACATTTCCCTTTGGGTGTTCCAAAACTTGCAAACTTGATGGATGAGATCAGTTGGCCAGATGATGGACAATGCAAACGAAGTTCTGGCTTTGGTTTAGTCCCTCCTGATCCACTCTCTGCACTTAATTGCCACAAATCCACAGGTGGAAGATATGTCTCTGATACATGGGAGCATAAAGATTTTACAGTCCTTGTCATGAATGAGATTTGAGAAGGGTCTCCGCCCATTTCTTCAAAGAGCACAAGTACATTACCAGTTGGTTGAACCCAAGAACGAGGAACATGATAGCTGGAAGCAGCTGTTTAGTTAGCAAACATATTTCTAAATCACTTATTAAAAATATTAATGAAAAAGAATCACTTACGTATACCAATGCTACACAAAATAAATTTACATCTTCACTCCTAAAGTAAGATTGTAAGCATGGGCAGTTGATACAGGCAAGGATGGCTGGACTTTCTTACAGTTTTTGAGATGGTTGGCCACAGTTTGTTTGACATTTACCGGAACTGTAAGCTCCTCTATAGTCACAGGAATCAGTACAACCACTTGCAGGAGCAATGTAAGACGGCCAATATCGTCCAATACTCTGCCCATTCACCCAAGCAATACCCTTACTCATACCAAGGAGGTTTAATGCAATAGGATCGTTACCATCTGGTGCATCAAAAGTGGTCTGCCATGAAAGTGATGACACATTAATGGCATATCACTAGTAGCTTCCAATGCATCTATTTTACAGAGTAAATAGGATATTATACGCAATTGCACAACATTTTCAAAATTGATATGTAAACGTAGAATTAGAGATGCCAATTTAATGTTTTTTGAATTCAATTTTGACAATGCAGTAACTAAGATCTTCAGAATGAAACTACAAATGGGAACAATCTAACAGCGGAATGCATCATTTTCCTTCTCACTTGCTGTGTCCACAAGTGCTTTCAGTAAATGCCACAATCGCATGTGGAAGAATGATTCCATTTTCCAAAATTTAAGTGTTCAGAACACTGGATTCCTACAAGCCAATAAAAAGCTTTCAAGAGCATCCCAAAATTGTAGCTCCCTTTTCTAACTTTGTTGTACCACATGTTTCTCATGAAACCACCACATTACTTGGACATCTTCAGCTAATCTACCTAGTAAGCCTTTTATAACAAATAATAATAGCATCCATTGAAAAGATATTATAAAACTCTATAAAGAGTTTAGCTTTACTGCTGGAATGTGTGTGTGGGTGTGGGTGTGTGTGAGAGAGAGAGAGATGCGGGGAGGTGTTATTTATAGGCTTGGTTACAACATTGTAATCTCACAGATATTCATTTTTTAATTTTTTTCTTTTCTGAACTAAATGGCGTCAGTGAGTGTTTACGCCCGGGATCTTCATGGAGCAGATCTTCCAACACCTTAAGGAGGAAGAGAATATTTAAATCCAGGCCTTTGATCTAGTGGTGAATGGTGGTGTATAGATATTTTAATCTCATTTTTCATTTAATGAGTTGCTTCGAATTATACTTCATGCAAAACTCATTCATTGAAACCATTTGCTTTAAGTCAGTCTTGCTACTTTGGTTTTGGACAAAATAAAGATAAGTTTCTCTAGTTCATACCAGCACACAGCCCTGTTTATGAAACTGAAATAATTTCAAGAGAGATAAGATTTGCTATGGATTTTATCTATGTTGTGCATGCATATAAACCATGTCAACACATACCAAAACTGGATTCAAATGGGCTTATCCCTATTAAATTTTGAAATAAAGGGACATTTGTGTTTCATCAACGAAAGGAACCTGCTAAAAGCAGCTTTAGCAATAGGTTTGATATTCTTGAGAATCTTAAAGCAAGGGTAAAAGATATGGAACCCGTTATGCAAAACAAAGACCATCTTGGTCACGAAGTCAATAATCAAGTTTCATCTAACTAAATTGCTATTCCACGGCCTTCAAGGAAACATGGTATCTAATCAAACATAAGGTATAAATTCCAATCATAATGAAGCTATTTGGAATCAAGAGGTGGTTAATGTACTTTCTTCTCATCGCAATAATGTGGCTTCTAGGCCTAACACAGAGTGTACTTTGTTGACAGATTCTTTTGGTCTTGCTGATAAAGTTACGGTTAGATGCTCCTTTTTAAAAATGTTTAGATGATAGTACAAAAAAAGATCATCCCTCCTTAGGCATACAGCAAAAATCTCTAGGAAAAAGGGGGAATAGAGAGAGTTTCTAAGTGAGGGAGGAAGAAGGATCAAGAGAAGGTAAAGATGATTGGAGAATCATTGGTGGAATCAATATTTATTCAGACATTAAGTTCTCATTTTTTTACTTCTCAAAAATGATTGTGCTTTCTTGGAATGATAGGGGTTTGAGTAGTACCCATCATCAAAAGGCTGCTCAAGCTCTCATTCGTGATCATAATCTTAACCTTATTTTATTTTAAATAACTAAGCTCTCTATAGAAGATGTGGTTTGTCTTTCTCCAAAGACATGGAAGAGGGTTCAATGTCAATGTGTTGGTGTGAGAGGTTCTACTAAAGGTTTGATTTGTTTGTGGGAATCCTTAGAGCCTTATTCCTCCTTTTTGGATACCTAGTAGACATTCTTTATCTATGGTGGCTACTTGCTTTGAGTCTAGGAGTACCTTATTCTTCACTAATGTTTATGCTCCCAAGGATTTTAAAGGAAAGGTCATGCTTTGGTCTCACATTAAATTTGTTCATTTTTTTTTATCCTATTCCTTGGATTTTAGATAGGGATTTTAAAGCTTTTCTTAGCCTTGATGAGAAATCAAGCAGTTTGCGTAGGTTGGATCCTCCAATGTTTTTGAGAGATAATTTATCTTCTCCCAATTTGTTGAACGGAAAAATGGAATGTTTACTTGGAATAACAAACATTGTGGGTTTGATTCAATTTCTTAGAGGCTTGATAGGGTTTTATTTTTCGATTGTTGGGTAGGCAATAACTGGGTTTCTTCTTTTGAAATTTTGCGATGGAAAGGGTTAGATCATTGGCCAATTAAGTTTTCTTCTTTGTTTTCTCTTCCTAAAAAGACCCCTTCTAAATTTCAGCTTACATGACTCCCTCATCCTAATATTCATGATCTAGGGCGAGATTGGTGGTTGGAAGGAAAAATTTAGACTAAAAAATGGGTTAGATTTTCTTTTGACGACATCTTTAGTAGAAAAATAGAGTGTAGAAAAAACTGGATGCTATCACTTTTCAAATTAAGGAGTTTAGAATGACAGAGAAGCCTTTACATGAGGAAGCTGGTTGCTCCAAAGCTCTTCATGAATGGGAATCAAAGAAGGAGATAGTTAGGAAACAAATATCAGGAATACCATGCCTTCAAGAAGGAGATAAAAATTCTTAGTTCTTTCATAATTTTGTCAATGGCAGGAGCAGTTGAAATGTTATTGCATCTCTTTGTTCTTCTCAAGGAAATAAGATTATTTATTTCCATGATATTTCAAGAGAATTTGTTTTGCGTTTTCCATCCCTATTCATGGAAAATAGTCCTACGGCTTAAAAGGAAGAGCCAATTATCCTAGATTCTATCCCTTCTCTAATTTCAGCTGATATCTATCTATATTCATGAACTTGAGATGTTTGTTTTTCAAATGAAGAAAGAAAAAACTCGAAGACTAGCAATTTAAACTAGAAATTAACCTACATAAAAATGTAATATTTTCCAACATTCCCCCCTTCTAACATTAATCCAAACAAGAGGGGAATATTGCAAGGGCTTTGAACACAACCCTTTTGGAGACTTTGATGAAGCACCTTCACCAATCTGCCTCGCTCACACAGGTGTTGTTGGCATAAAATGCCTATTGTTGTGCCTGATAATATTGGTTATCCACCAATGTATTAATTTTTCATATTAATTTTGTTATCATTGTCGGGTAGTTGTTGTGTCAATTGGTTGACAGTTGTGTTCCTCTTGACAACTATTAGGTCCTTTAAATATGTTGTGTACCGCCAAGAAAGAGCTATGGTATCATCGAGTAAATTGTAATCCTTGGCCGACCATCTCAAGTCTTCTTCTCTGTAATGAATTCATGAGCTAATAAAGATATATATAACTCCTATATCCGGTACGCACTACCATGTGTATTATTATTTGATTTATGTAAATTACCAAGCATAGCAATAAACATTTGGTGTTGTTGCCTTAAAAGAAATTGGGTCAGCATTGTGTGATTCATGCCCTTCGATCCCAATAAAGGCAAGAAGAGGCCACAAGGTGGTCAAGACCAAGTAATCAAGCAATCTTTAAGAATTGCAAAACAAAGAGAAAGGAGAAGATTACGAGAAACAATTGAGGAAAATCTAGTCGGACGATTCCCAAGTCGGAACCCTTCTGTACAACCAACGTCAGACGACACGTGCGAAGCAAGAAATCTTGAACTGACAAACAGATTGCATGGCATTGAGAATCTATCCATCTTAAAAGAACACATAATTAGAGGATCTGAACCGAAGACCCTCAAACAGAGGGAGTACAAGTACGAGTCAAAGCCTGAAAGTACCCGAGGTGTTGGGGATGTTGGAGGTGGACGTGTAGAGGACGTGCACATGGCCGAGAGTGCAAGGAAAGCACCAGAACATAGCAGTTAGAATAGTCCACCCAGGTCCGATGCACAAGGGAGCAAGTAGGCGAGAAAGATGGGGACTCCTCTGCCAAGTTCGAATGTGGATCGACAGAAACAACCGAAGTTCATAGGTAATGGGTCGGAAAACCCTACGATGCACTGGAAGACGTGCGAGACTAGCAAACGGTCAGGATGACAAGGACTATTGGCTGAGAGCGTTTCCAGCAACGCTACGGTGTACAACCATTGACTAGTTCACAGAACTGGATGCTTCATCTATAGCCTCCTAGGACACACTCAGGAGAGCGTTTGAGGCCGAGTTTAAATTGCTACAAGACGACAATGAGGTCGCCGAAATTTATAATAAACAAGGGAAGAACGAGAGTGTACGGGCTTACAATTGTAGGCTCAAGGAATTTCTAGGCAAGTTGGAGAATCAGCCAGACAATGGGTTGAAAAAGAGGTGGTTCATTGAGGGGTTAATTCCCTCCTTGCGCAAGAAGATGAAAGTGGTGCCTCCGCCCTAATACGTTGATGCCTACAATCAGGCGATGGACATTGAGAGTGAAAACAAGACATCCTTCCGAGGGAAGAGGAAGACACATGATGACGATAGCACCAAGGGGAGTAGTGATGATGAATCAACAACGGTTCAGGCCCTATGCGAGACATGATGAGAATGATGAAAGAACTAAAGGCTGAGAAAGGGACCAGTAAAGAAAGTAATGAACTATGGTACACAAAGTGCAAAATTGAAGGGCACAAGAAAGGTAATTGTCCTAAAATGATGTTTTGTGAGATTTGCCAAGTATGGGTCATTCAATAAAGGAGTGTCCATATAATTTGAAAACCAGAAGTACGCAAGTACTCTTCACGCAGGGAGAGTCTACTGCATCAAAACAACAAAATGTATCGCCAAGTGGTTATGGAAATCAACAACAGAATCAAATACAGTACGACTCGAGAGGACGTCCAATCATACAGTGCTGACAATGTAATGAATGGGGTCACTTTGCGCGAGATTGTCAGAGTGGGCAGAACAACGAGAGTTTGTTGTGCAAGTGGTGTGGTCTAGGGAACCATGAGGACACTGGCTGCCCAAAGAAAAAGGGAGCAAATATGTTGGACGTAAAGACCCAGAGGAGGACGTACTGGCAATCACCAGACTCCAAACCAAGAAGGTAGTCTATCCCAACCCCCGTACGGAGAAGGAAAGACTTCGAGAAGCGAGAGGTGACATTGAATAAGCGACGGCGGAGGAGAGAAGGGCCACAAATGATGTCGCCAGTACCTCACTACTGTCGAATTCCAAAAAAGCCATAATGAGACAGATGTTGCAGGCCATTGTACCCATACGAGTATTTCACCTCCTGCAAGCCATGCCACAATTGAAGTAGTGGGTGACGATGCAATCGGCCAGGAGCATGGCAAGCTCAAGGAGAAGTCAACAGACAACCTAGCCACTGATTCGATGTTGTTGATGATGGGCATTGGAAGGAAGCCTACAGCGGTACCTTAGTTGTTGATGTGTGCACTGATGATTGCACACATGATGTTGCTTATCATGAGGTGAGTGATGTGGATACAACCTCATATCACAGTGCAGATTTTGGGTCAGAACACTTGCATGGGAGTTATAAGTTTCAAAGTCCTCATCATTTGGTTGGGCAACTTAAGGTTAATATAGCATGATTGTCATAGCCATAGAGCATTTGATGTTGTTCATCAGATGTTGGCTACCTTTGGTTGGAGTACTCCTATGATGGATGAGCACGGTGATAGTGGTCTTTCCCTAGCAAAGTTCCATGCACTTCGAGAAGCCATTGGAATAATGAAACAAAACTATTTACAATTATTGGCAGATAGAGATCATATTACAAGTTACGATCTTGGGATCCAATGTTGAACTGGCAAAGTAGAAGCCACTAATATAACAGTATCTTCACACACTTCCGCTCCCAATGTAACTGCATGTCCATCCAAGTCACGATCTTGGGATCCAATGCCACTAAATGAACTTTCTAACTCGTTTCCTAAGGTCTGATTTGAAAAATCAAACTCACCATGACATGAATCCTCAACATGCAATGCGTCATTAGTACCCATTTCTTGAGTACTTTCATGTGACAACTCAATGGTAACTTTCTGCACATATGTAGTCACTGTTGTCCCATGTTGATGCAAAGTTTCTTCACTGCTATCATGTAAATCAGAACTGTTATGGGACAAAATTTCCATGCAATCCTCATTCTCGACACTTGTATCATGAGTGCCAATACTCAATATCACTCCCATAACACTTTCAGAACTTGCCATGACTTTCAAGTCATCATTATGCTCAAGTGGAAGACTGCTGTCATAAAAATCAGTCCTGTGGGTTACTGGCCCGTTTTTCTGTAAAAGCGAATCATCTATAAGCTGCAAATTATGATTGATCTGTCGATGTGCTTGTTTAAGGTCTTCCATTATTTTTTCTAGATTGGGTACCCTTTCCTTTTTCGGTAAAACGGGAAGGAAGGTAGGTAACAACCTTCCATCCTTAATTCTCGCCACAAAACTAACTCACTGCGCAACTGAAAAACAATCCCAACTGTCGAGTGTTGATCACTTAAATTTTCAAACGTGTGAGCTCAATGATTTCCAACCCCAGCAAGATGGCAGGAAACCGCTCTGATACCACTGTAAGAACCCCTATGGTTCTCCAGTTTCCAGACTTAGCAAATGATGAAATACTTTGATATGTTTCGCAAATATATGCGACTCTTTGTATTTTTCAATATAGAGCTGCGAATAACAATGCATAAACAAAATTATGAAAGCAAACTAATTAACTGCAGCTATCTACTCGTGTGCAAATTAACTGGGAATGTATTAACAGCAGCATATTAAAGCATTTTATTAATTCCAATAGACCAAATGATTACAAAATCATATTATAGCATTCTGGAATTATTATCAGCAATTTAAAGAACCTAGTAACGAATCGATTTAGCACCAAAATGAACCTTCTTCAATTCCACAATGGCTGCTAATGACTACAACAACCTGGACACCTCCTAACAGATTGATATTTGCATCTCAAGCTAGGTGTTTCTCCTAGAGAAACCCCACGTCCTTGACTGAGATGAAAACTAATGGCTGCAACAGCATATAATCCACTAATAGATGCTGGATGACCTTTAAAGGCTGCTAAGATCAATCTTCAGTCTGCAATAGGAAACTCTTCCAAATCCTCAAACCCTTGATGAAATCTTCCACTTCTGTGCACAAAATGCCCTTCAAAGAGCCCAAATTTCTATGAAACACTGGTAGCAAACCATCTGGTAAAGTGCTGCAAACAAACCCTTGAAGAACTTGCGAAAAACTTTCACCATTAAGCTCAGATTGAACTCCTGGATGAAGCCCACACTCAGCAATAATCTCAGCTGGTATTGCACAACCTCAAAATTGCATAGACACTGAAAAGTTTCGTTCTCCAATGCTGTAATAGACTGAAACCCTTGTGTATTTCTACACACAGCTCTCATATCAAAAAGCACAAATCATAAAATGTCTTCCATAATGAATCTATTTGCTTTTTGAGACCTTTTTATAAATCCAGTCTCCTTAATAGCATTTAAATCCACTTTTAGGTTTTTAATAAAACTTTATAATAAATCTTCAAACTTGGGTGCTCATATTCATGAATAATAAATGTATTTCAATACCATTTAAAATAATATAACTTGTGTGCACATTAACTTTATGAAATACTTTAATATTTTGGCCTCCAAAAGATAAACCATTACTTGAACTTTAAGTCACTTAAATGAAGGGTCATGGCCCCATTGAATATAAAGTAACTTTCTAACTTTATAATTTGACCTTATATTATTTAATTATCATTAAAGTGCCTTTAATGATAACATCTCATTAAATACTCCATATTTCGCCCATCCAAAATTAAGGAGATCAACACTGCAACTGAGGTCCGTCCAAGTGCCCTGCTAAATATAGAAACCTTGACTCCCTAAAATGTTGACTTACTATAAATTGTAAGTGTACCAAACTGAGTCCAACGAAGGCCAAACCTGAACCCATACTGAGCTCTGAGAGAGAAAACACATTGATCTTTGCCAAAAGAGACCCTCTGTCCATCTACCTTAGCCTACAAGGGCTAATCCAACAAACTCTGATGCTCACGGAAATGGGCACATTACAGTGCTTCTTCAATTTCTTCATGATTGAGCTTAACTTCTTTTTGGGTCATAGGAGTTTGGTTTTTGTCTGGATTATGGCCTGTTTTGTCATGTGAGGTTGGTGACACATTGTGACATAGTTGAAAAACTCAAACTCCACAATAACTCATTAGGCTCAATATTTTAAGAACTCGGGACTCAGGAAAAACTTGGACAATTTTATCAAACATTTTATATACATAAATATTATAAAATATTCTTCAAAAACACAGACATTACTAAATTTGTTGAGCATATCACTAATTTCCATCAGATATAAATCAAAATTAGAATTTAATACATACCACAGACCAAAAAGCAATTCAATTCTAAATGAATTATAATGCCACTTCCACTAGCCATGCCATACGTAGAAGTTGACTCATCTAAAGAGATTTTGGCAAGTTGTGCAATAATAACGTGTAAGTAGGCACACTCGAGTTATATCCCGATTCCCTGTAACCCCCTCATTGTAATCAAGTTTTTTATTTGACACATTCAAATAACTGATTGGATTTGGGAGTGGAGACTCCAATAAGGTTGAGAGGTAGTGCCCCTTATGGGGGTCTAGGGGCAACACACCAGTGAGGTCAAGGGGCTACACCCCTTGTAGGGTTTTGGGGACAACGCCCCCAATAGGTCATGCAATGCCCCTTGTGGGGTTTTGGGCGTAATGCCCCTCACGGGCTCTGGGGGCAAGCCAAGTTAAGGTCTTTGAAACCTTTACCACCAATGAAAATCATGTTTTTTTAACTGCAAGAAAATAAAAAACAAATTATATGAATTTGGATGACTTTTAATACAAAAACTCTCGAATTTATGCATCTACTTGCACAATTTATAGGAAAAAACCACCCCGTGCTTTACAAAAACTCATTAGGGATTTTTTGGGCAAGTAACTTGCCTAGCATTTTGGCTCAGGACAATTACCGAGTTTTTCATCTATGCTTTGTGATGCCTCCTTGGATTTTTCTTCTAGTTTTACTGATACCTATGGCTATCTAGAAGTCATTATGTTCTAACTCTAAATGAATGTGAAATCTCCTTTCTTAATATATTTCTATCCTTCTTGTCCAAATTCTAAATGAATGTGAAATCTCCTTTCTTAATATATTTCTATCTTGTCCAAAATAAAATATTGGACAAAGTTCCCCATAGACTTCCTATTGTCATGGACAGATGAAGATTTTCATTTTCTTTATAGAGTAGTTATAGGTTTTTATCTCACGCATGGACACATTCCTAAGAATTAGAATTATAAATTGGATGTAGAAAAACATCAAATTCATTTTTCTAGCATGCTAGATAGATAACAAGAAATGCCCAGGCATGTGCATCACACCAAAACAAGAAACCATAACTCCCAAACTTTCATGTAATCTATGATAAACATTTCCAATGCTACTAATATGATATTACTAGGAAGGTTACTTCCTGCTTACATCTGAAAAGCATGTGTAATTGAAATAAATTATTTTCCTAACCTTGTACCATATCATAGGTTGTTTCTTAGGAAAGTCTGCTCCTGAAGCCCATGTTGCAGCAGTTGTGCTCTTACCCATATAATATTGTAACTGTTCACCTTTCAATCCAATCTACACTCGTAAACAAACACAAAGTAGAGTGAAATGATACCATAGCTGTTAAAAAATCAAAGATTCTTCAATGATAACTGCATCATAAGATATGACTAAAATTCAACTTCTATTCTACCCTTCCAAATAAATTAGCATACAAGCGGTGCTTTTGTTTTGGGAAATAACTGAAACAAAGGCTGGTGCAAGAAAAAATGAACAAATTGAACACATAATAAATTCGCCTCAATTTTCAAACTATATAGAAAATATAGTCATCTAAGATTTATTCTTTTGTGTTTCTTTCAGCTAACGGCAAAAACATAAATGTAATCAATAAGAATCGAAGATTTAAGATGAAACCTGATATGTCCATTGTTGTGAGGTCAAATTTTTGTCCCCACCATTGAAGCCTTTCAATATCACTCCATTGATTCCTGCACCCTGTGTATCGAAAAATGATCCATAGTTCTGGACACATGAAACATTAGTCAATCAGTATTGTCAAAATGTAGTATTGACTTAAAGTAGAATTGTTATTTGCTCAGTATATATCACATCCTCTAAGAGAATTCTCATCAGAAAAACTTAAGTCAAAAGGAAGCTATGCCTATACTTCTAATTCCTTTCATTCAGTACAGGAAATTTAATAGCATTTGTGATGGAAATCATCCAAAACTAAGTGGGGAATTTATTTGAATAGAATGAAGAAGGGAAGTGAGCAATACACCATTACAATTTACAGCATCTGAGGGAAGCAAATAAGATGGGAATTGTGTCAGACTGAGAATCTCTAGAAATTGTAGAGCTGAATAGTCATGATTTAAAACCCAAGCAGGTATCTTTGTAAGCAAAATTCACAGCAAATTGTGTACACCTAAGTTGTTTTCCCAAAGAGAGTATTAATAATTTGAAAGAAAAGAAAAGTATTTGTTAGGCTAAATAGCTATATACAAAAAAAGAAAGGAAATGAAGGAAAAAGGAAAGACATTGTTCAATAAGCTCATAAAAGTATTTCAAAAGAATCATTTAATAGATGAAAACAAAACAGTTACAAGCTTGAAACTGCTGGCTATCTACTCTGTACATCTGGAAGGCTGATAGGTAATTCAATAAAACAAAGCAATGAAAAAACAATTAACTAAGCATTTGACTTAAGTGCATTGTAAGCTTAGATTTCTACGGTTGCTCAGATTTCCTGTCAGTTATATATTTTTGTTGCATTTCATCTTCATAGTTTATAGAGTATATAACAGCTAGATTAGGTTTTACATTGGACTCCCGATCGAATTCATCTCTTTTTGTTCTTAACATAGTGGCCTGGTAGTAATATACATTCTCTCTTTCTGTGTGCCCCACATGAACACACATTGTATCCCTGTTGTATCATATCTAAAGTCTTCTCTAAAAATTTGTAATATCATCTACCAGTATCTATAGAGAATATAAACTTATATCTGTATCCAAGTAACTTAAGCTTCCATGTCAATGTTTCCCCATGACAGGTTCTCATAATACATGAACGAAAATGCAGGGAGGGTTTGTAATGGTTAATGATGAAGCATACATGAGTCTTCAAAAGTCTTAATTTATTTATATGCATTAAAAATTTTAGATTTTGCATGAGAACTTATGATGCTATGAATCATTTCTGCTCTAGAGTTTGTCTTATGACCTACACTGGCATGTTAAGACACTGCAAAGACTCGTGTATCAGATCTGAGACACAGGGCTACAATTCCATGGCTTCAACTCATACACACAGTTGAATCTGTCAGTCAAAACATGTGATATTCAGAAAAATTGACATTGTCAACTGTCAGACTTGTCCAACTCTTCCAAAAACCATGATTCAAGTCAAAAACACCAATTCCAAGTCAAATAAACAGCTTGCCAAGTTTATGTTGAGTCCAAATCTCAACAACATGACCAAAATTAATATAAAAAAACCTGGGTAATCTGTTTTAATCAAAGCATAGCAAAAGCTAAATACCAATCTAAGATATGACTAACATTACTGTACTCTAGTTGACTGGCATGGTCATAAGTATAACTAACCTGCAAATCAGAATTATAAAGTCCATTATTAAAAATTACTTGCATGGTCATTACTTGCATTTAGGTTTGATGGTCATATCATATTATAAAGTCCATTATATCCAAATTCAGAATAATCAGAAAAGCAGCAGATACCGAACTTAATAAATACATTATATTGTAAAATACACACTCAATAAGAGTCCTGATGCCCACTCTGACTATGTTTAGATTTGATCCAAGGAAGAAAAGGCCTCAAAACTAAAGAGAATTTGAAACTTTAGTCAATGAAAGAGTGTAAGAAGTTTAGATGAGAACCTGTAGGCCAACTGTCATACTTAAAAGAGCAATATCATTCTTTCCAGACTTCAAAGCAATGGGCATCTCCAGCATGATACTTGACTTGCTGCTACTCCCTGTTTGACTTCCTATAAGTATAATTAAAATATTTTTAAAATTACTCATATTGTAGACTACATGCAAAAAATGCAATCTTTACAAAGAACATAATAATCAATAAGTATAATATTTAGATGTTTTGAAGACTTGTAAAAATCTCCTTTGGTGCCTAACTACCATAACAAATTTTATCAGGAATCAAAATTTACACTTCTCAATACTATTTAAGCCATCAATAAATGTACTCAAAACGATCCTGAATGAAACAGCTGCATCAGAGAACAGAGTAGTTGCATGTAAAACATCTCGATGCAAAATGAAAAGCAAAACCTGATCAGAGCCCATCCCATTAGGTGCCATTACACATTGGCTTCAGATAAATATTCAACCAAGTAGAAAGAAGCATCATATAGTTCACAATTAACAAACCGTACAGTTGTTGGATTAAGTTATACAAGAATATCAAAACCACTACTTGTGATACGTGGTCAATGTAGATGACTTGAAATTAAGCAGCTGAAGGGGCTTAACAAGAAAACCTAGTCACAGGGATTATAAGAGCACCTAGTAATAGGAGGGAGAAAAAGCTTGGGAACCAAATAATGGAGAAGAACAAATATTTTACAAGCTTAGGTCCAACTTTGAATTTTCCACAAACAAGTCAGCTAACAACAACATATAAAAAAGTCAAGAGAATCGTTAGCAAAGCAACCTGTGATGAAAAATAGTTGAAATTTTTCCCAGAATCTTACCAAACATTTTCAAAACAATTGAGACTATATATCAATAGCGAAAAAAAGTATGATAACTATGAGAACAATTAGTTTCAAATTATGACCTTCATCTGGATAAGGAGAAAACTGCCCTCTCGTATTTTTGAAAAATATGTTGCCCATGTGATTTATAAATATTAAAAGCAAAAATGCTTTAATCACCACTCTCTTTAGTTGCATTTTCACCCACGAATAAAAAGGTAACCAAACAGAGAAGATGATATCTGAACTTCAAGGATTACACAAAGAAACAGCATACCCTTGTTGATCTTTGCACCCACTGCAACAAACTCTGAATTTAACCATCACCTGTAGAAATATAATTGACTAATCACCCAATTTAGTTGACGTATAAACAACAAATTAGTTTAAGTGTAGGTGTATTGGCAATATCCAGTTTAGACTTTAGTCCAAGTACAGTCATGAGATTGAATCTTGGAGCTAGAACCTTGAGCAATAGATATTATTATATGGTAATTCACAAATGAAATAAATCCCCTTTTGGCCTTCCATAAGCGGGACCTCATAAGCCAAATTGGCATCTAGCTTGGTCATGATCTAAAAATGAACCTTTACCATTATAATGTCTTATGGAATGTATAACTCTTCTAAATGACTTCGGGACTTCGAGTTATGAGAGTTTTCCAAATGCAAATTTCTCTCAAAATCTTATATCAAAACCTTCCCCAACCCCAAAGACATCAAAGTGAGGGTGCCTTATGGAGCTATTATACAAATCTGAATGCGTGTACGTCTGTGTGATTCTGGGTAACAAAGCTTTCAACATGTCAGAAACATATTGGGTGATTTGGGCCCCAATTCCTTCCTTCTGTTATGGATTGTGGCCATTCTATCTAGCTGGGTTAAATATAATTTTCTCATTACACGAACAAATAACTTTTCTCCTCTTTTTGCCCTTGCCTGAATGAAGTCCAACATTTGTTCCTAGGGTATTGAAAGTTGATTAGATTTGTAAGGCTTTCAACTACAAGATATTAAAGGCATTACATTTCAAACAGGCAGAAAAATTCCAACTAGAGCAATAAAAGGGACAATCTCCTCTTTATTAAACATTTTTCATATATGTATCTATTTTAAATTTCAATGCCACACAGAAGAGAATCACATATATCGTAATATATACCCAGAAAATAAAAATAAAGAAATCAACTTACACACAGGAAGGCTGTGGTGTTATTTGTAGGTTTTTGTCAGGAATAAATTAGAAATTTACAGCATATTTAAATTCAGTATACCATATAAAGGAAATAAACATCTCAAATAGTATTATTGATTTCCGAAGTAGATGGCTCTAGAACAAATGGAATAACAAAAAATAAAACTTACATCCTTTATTTTCACAATTATATCAAATTAACAAATTATAGAGATAACAATCACAAGCTAGAGAAAGCCTACTTAGCATAATATTGAAATCATTGGAAACGTTATGACCAAAGAAAAGGAAGATAATAACACCAAACCATGCTTCCTCGCTGTAAAATATTCGGTACTTGTAATCCCTCAAGAACAACCTCTTTCTCACAATTATTATTTAGATATTTATGTCTACCATGTATCAAATAGCTTTTAAATTAAGAAACATCACATAAAGAAAACCCACATGCTGAAGAAAGCACATGGCGCAGGGTACCAAAAACTCTAAAAAAGCAAGTACCAAGAGAGGCACAATGCTAACATGTCAATGTAGGAACTTGAACCCCAGATCTTGCTTCATAATTGATAAAGTTTCCAGTGCATGTAATTTCTCCTTAATGTTCTCTATAAGGAATTATTACGTCTTTGAATGACTAAAGTAGGCCCATGGGGCTGTAAACTATAGCAAGCTACAATAGCAACTAGGAAGGTTTAAATGAAAAACACAATTAGAAAGGCTGATTCCTAGACAAATTGGAAATGATGAATTCATACAGTACACTAGTACAACTAGCAATGTGAAAGGAAAGTTGCTAAATGAACATGAAAATGGAGTGTTCTGAGACCAGACCTAGTTGGAGAGCATGGATGGAAAGCAAAGCTGATTCTAGTATGTGTTCAACTTCAAATCCAAAGCAGAAGGAACAAGAAGCTTTATCATTAACTACCATGAAAGAAGCAATACAAGTTGATGATGTCCATAGGAGAATGATTGTGGCTAAGAATGAATACTGTAATGTCCCCATCCTTTTCACATCATGTCAACCAAGAATCTCAATTTTGTAAAGTCTCTGGAGAGACACATTGCAATAAGGAATCAAAAGATCATACATGAAGAAGTTTGATGTGTTATCAATGAGACTAATATATATCAACTAAAGATATCAAGTATGCAACAAGCATCAATCAGACAAATTCATCATGACAGGTTGAAGTAATAATCCAACGACTATCAAAGGAGAGCTTAGTTGATCAGGAAGCACTGTTAGTAAGGGGAGAACCGTCTACACATCATCAAATGAATTAAGACTAAGCAAACACATAGAAGGCAACATTTGACTAATCACTCAACTATCGTAAGCAAAAGATTTGTCTATGATGGTCAGCTATCCTACTAGAGTTATGAGAAAGCACGATATTAACTATGTTAATCAATAATATTAAATTTTAATCAATGTTATCAATGATAATGAGAAGACACGATAATGATTTGACACCGATTAGTAAGAAGACTAATCATAAGTAATAGCCACCGATTACATATGGATAAGAAGCGATTAAGAATGAAGATATGACACAGTTTGTAATGATGTGAATACACAATAAGCATTAAGGGTCGTAGAAGGCAGCAATAATCAAAAGCTCGGGTAATAGGAAGGCGGCTTGATTAGACATGAGAACCAAAGTCTATTGGCAGAAAGTACATAAATTCATCCTATACTGCCTTGGGAAGATTTAATACTCAGTAATAGATTATCAAATGATGGGTGTGTACAGTAGAAATATGAAAGAAGAACAGCAACTTGATCAACATCCAATTAACTATATCTAATCAATGATTAGGCAGAATATTTGAATGATGGACAGTGATTATAATTGGATTACAAAGGGGCACCAGTTATAATAATAAAGGAAGCAATTAACATGATAAACAGCAGTCATGATTTAATCATGTAAAGGTGTGTTTAGTAATGGTTATGAAAGATAACGAGTGTTAAGGGGCATGAGACATGTCTTATCACTCCAAATACAAAGTATAAGAAGGCAATCATTTCCACTTCATTGAATCATTGGAACCTTTTATCTCTTATATATCCAGTTTGGATCTGCTCATTCGAGCTCTTGCCTACCTTGGTATAATCAGTTGCATAAGCATACAGAGAGACCAGAGACAGCACCATCATTGCAAGCATACAAGTATATATCAGAAACAGCAACTAACCGCTTAAGGTGATATCTCTACATTGCATATTCATATTGTTATATCAGACACAGCAATATATCTTGCTGCAAGCAATACCCTATTGATTGCATACTCACGTCGCTATATCAGACATTGCAACATATCATTCTACATAACTATATATATTCAAATCAGAGGCAGCAAATCCTTGATCACAATAAGTGATAAGAAGCCATACTCCATAGCATATTTTATATTGATATATTAGAAACTGATACTAGACGATATAGCATAACTCTTTGGACATATCAGAAGAAGCTAATATCATTTAGCAAAGACATATAACTATTAAATGCTGAATATGCGGCCTTGCTAGGCAGCCTCAGATTATACAAGGAAAAAAATCTCCGATCGATTGATATCAAAGGAGATTAGCTCAACATTGTAAGCGCAATTACAATAGACTCAGCTCCTAGTTGGAAGTCAGAAATGTGGCTTGCAGGTATAAAAGATCTCTTGCAGGATATGGATTTCACCATTAAACACATGTATAGGTAAATTAACAAAGAGGCAGACTTCCTCTCGAACCATGCCATCGATTAGGTGGAATCGGAGATCATTTCAAATAGAATGGATAGATGGGAAGGACTCTACCTTATTGCCACCAATAGCTATACAAAATGACAGTCGTGATTCGGGGATACGGTTGCAATAGGAAGAGATAGGAACAGAGGATGGTAGGAAATTTCTGGTGAATTGCCCCTCTCGATTTTGGGTGATGTTTTCTTAGAGACTCGGCCTTGACCGCCAAAGTCGATATAAGCAGTGGAGATGAGTCTATGAATTAGAGAAGATGGCTTCGCAGACGGTGAACATTGTAAATGTGGCTTGTGAGTGCATTGATGCATTGGACGCCCAGTTAAGGAAAATCTTTGTGCTGGAGGGGGATTTTGTTGTGGATGTGGTGAAGAAGATTCTTGGGGAAAACATGCTGCCCGATTCCCACTTTCATAGCATTGTGCGTCTGGCTAAGTTTGTATACACGGTGGCTCAGACTACAGCTGACTTTGCTTTGACGGAGAGGGCCATTAGGAGGATGGTGGTGCCGAGTCTTCAGGATGCTTTTGTGGTGGCATAGAGGAACCTCAATCCTATAGCATATACAAGCCTCGTTGCTTATGCGTTCCATGTAGAAGATGTGATGGGGAATGGAGATAAAGTGGACACTTCAAAGTGATGAGGGATGGTATTAAGAGGAACAACATGGAAACCTTTGCTAGTGTAACGGATGTAACGAGAGCCTGTTCTCATCCGCACAAATTGAGATAGCACGGGAGGTCATAGAGGCCATTAGGATCCTGTTGTTCACTCTTTGTGCTTGATATGTAACATCTTTCTAATAGTCTAATAGATATAAAATAGCTACCCCTAGGCAGCAGTTTGCTCCGCCCANCGGGAGGTCATAGAGGCCATTAGGATCCTGTTGTTCACTCTTTGTGCTTGATATGTAACATCTTTCTAATAGTCTAATAGATATAAAATAGCTACCCCTAGGCAGCAGTTTGCTCCGCACAAATTGAGATAGCACGGGAGGTCATAGAGGCCATTAGGATCCTGTTGTTCACTCTTTGTGCTTGATATGTAACTTCTTTCTAATAGTCTAATAGATATAAAATAGCTACCCCTAGGCAGCAGTTTGCTCTCTCTCTCTCTCTCTCTCTCTATATATATATATATATATAAACCAATTCATTTTGCATATATGTCTTTTATTGATTCAGAAATAGCAAGGTGATATTGTTCATATTCTCCATTACATAGTTCAATTGCATAAATTACATACAGTAAGTGTGCGAAATTGAAGTAATTGTCCCAATATTCCAAGATATCAAAAAAATGGACATTACAAATACAGAGAAAGGACTCGCCAAAATGGACAATAATAGGAGGAAGCAAGACTTGCATAGAAACAAATTTGGGCTTGGATTATACCTTATCCACAATGGCTTTTACAAGAGATGATGGCTCATAAGATATAAACATAGATTACACCTTGTTATGCAATTCATACAGTGAAGTAACACAAGCTGGAAGAAATGGAAGCTCAAGTTTTGAGATGAAAACTTATGGTAAAGAGATACAAGTTCGTGAAAAACTGAAAGAAGTAGCTTGATATACCAGGAAGGTTCAATAGAAGTATTGAATTGAGCCGCTTTTACTGAAATACAGATTTGAAAAGGATATCTTTCACAAAGGGATACAAAACCATGATACTTACACTGAAATCATCCCATCCCTTATACCTGGCCCTGAATATATTTCATTCCTTCATTTAATATTCTTTCACTCTTATTCCAGTGCTTGCCTTGAGAAGTTGGTTTGAAGAAAAGGAGAAAAAATAAAGCTACACAGGCTCTCTCATAAAGAAATTATGTGCTCCTAGGGCATTATGATTAAATCAGGTCTATTTTATTTGCCATATAATTTTTAAGATTGATAAGCAAATCTTCTAATTACCTGCATATTGTCCATTTATGAAAACATGTAAAGCATGACCCAATGATTCAACATGAAGAACTGGCTGTGTCCCATCCTTAAGAAATGCTTCATTGCCATCAACTTGGAGACTGTCAAAGCAAGTTAGTCATTTTTAGTATAATGTACAAAAGCAAACAACAATGGAAGTGATCAACTGCCTGCATACCAAGTTTAGTCAGTTATGAACATTTCAAATATTATTTGCATATTATTCTGATTATATTATAATAAGTAAATATTAGCTGATGTTGTTACTTCTAAAACAAATTTCTAGTGTGCATTATGTATATTCTTTTCCTGTATAGGACTGTCAGCAAATCCTCTTGTTCAAACATTAATATCTTGTTTCCCTTGTTTTTAGCCTTGACTTGCAACTAAGATGCAAGTAAACCAAATGTAACAGTAAAAATTCCTTCTTACCTTGTTGTGTACCATAAGTAGTCACTAGAATCTGCCGTCGTACTTATTTGCTCTAGCAAGACAGACTTGGAGAATGCTTCACTTCCCCAAACACCTATTGGCTCCTGCTGCCAACTCCAATTTGGGCTTACCATCTCAATGTCTGCAATTTTCATGGAACTGGAACCTCCCAGTGATGAATGAAACTTCATTTGTACAGAAGTGGTCTGGGAGCTAATCTGCAATCAGCACATACAAAAAAGAAATATGCATTAACATTCCGCCTCCAGCTAATGGCAACTTCCTTTAATTTGTATAAAGGTAGCAAATCATAGCAGCAAACATCGTATGGGGGAAAAAATCACAAGTCAAAAGTATAAGATTTTATTGAAAAAATGAGGAAAAAATCAGATTTAAAAAAAGGTGAAAATTTAAAGAGAAAAAGACAAAAACTACATTTTAATATTTAAGGGCATTTCCATAGCATAGAGATATTGACAGCAAATAAAATAGAAAGTTTAACATATAAATTGTACTGCTATTTAACATGCACGAAATGCTAGGTAAGCCTAGTAATAAGAGCGAAAGAATATTAAATGAAGCAATGAAATATAGTCATATACCCCCGTTTGAAACCCTAATTATATCATCCCCATATTGAAATAAGATTTAATAATTAAATTTTATTAAATAAAGAATAATAATAAAAGAGAATTTAATAAATAAAAATAATATAAAATAATCTATTTTTTAATATAATAATATATTATTAAAATAATAATATAATAATATGTTATAAATTTAAAATATACAGTATATTAATAATAATTAAACAAGTAAATGGTAAAAAATAATAATAAATATATTATAATATACAGTATATTTATTAATTAATAACGAATGGCTCCGCTTCCGTTCACGTCTAGGGTTTCGTCCTCAGTGCAAGCCCATGGTGAGGCTGGCTGAAACCAATTGAATCTCCACCATAATAGCAGCGTTGGCATATTTTCTAGCGTCGGGGGGGTGGGGGGGGGGGGGGGGGGGTTTAGCNGTGATTTAGCCCGGCCGCCTTGTGGAAACTTTCAAGAATCACTAAACAGTGGGGTTTCGGCCTGTAAGGAAGACTCGTTTCAAACAAAACATGGGAGTTTTATGGGATTCGAGAATGGTGAGGCCTCTGCGGCCCCTGACAATGTTTCATGTCTCTTGGCCGCTACTTGGGGCTTGTTAGCGGAGGAGAAATGGAAAAGTATTGAGCGGCAAACCAAGGGATTGAACGGGTGCGATGCTTTGAAGATGGGATCATTCACTGCAGTAGCTAAGATGGCTAGTAATGGGAGTGATGAAGGGAGTGGTACAAAATGGATTAAACCCTTGGCAGATAGGATTTCGGTTAGGATAGAGACAGAGCTTCAAGAAGAAATAGCAAAGAACGAAAAAAAAAATTACAGGAATGGGTTTGATAGGGAGGTTTAAGGGTTTCTAGGCCAATCTGGGAGACCATCACAAATGGATCTCGGTGCATTGGAGTGGGTTTCTGGAAGCGGATGTTCAAATCTATCCAGGAACGCAGGGTTTTTTCATGCTCGGGTTTGATAGCAAGCGGGATAAGAAAAAAAACTGTGCTCACAATGGAGCTGGGAAGACAAATATATGTTGTTGAAACCATAGTATTCTGCTTTCAACCCGGTAACTGAATCGTTCGATTAGATTCCAATATGGGTAAGATTACCAAATTTGTCGCTTCAATTCTGGTTTAATTCATGTTTTGAAGCTATAGGCAAATTTTTGGAGGTGGACAAGGGTTGACTCGGATAATTTCACACAACCTTTGCTCGTACCTAGTTGAAATGGATATGACTATAGCCCTTCCGGCAGAATTATCTTTGAAAATAGCGAGTGGATTGTGGGTGCAACCTGTAGACTACAAAGGCATTCCTTTCACGTGTAGAAGATGCTGCCAAACCAAGCATGTTGTTGATAACTGCTCAAGGAAGAGGGTTCATAAAGAGGCTTCTGGATGGAAGGATACTTCTCCTACGTTGTATTCGATAGTAATAAGAGGGAGTGAAGATTCAAAAGCTGAGAAAGATGAGGTGGAGACTGTAGAGGCAAGGGCTCCAGAGACTATTCAAAGTCTGAGCCTTGATAAGAGTATGGGAAATTCGAAGGGTGGCACCGCTTAAGGTATTTTCAGGAAATAAGACTAACAATTCTTCATCTTCGGACATGAGTACAGGGGGGCAGAGGGATCATCTCTAGACTGGCGGCAATGCAGTGAGTTTGGGGGGGGACTAAGGGACCCCTCACCAGCCTTTAGGGATTTCTGAGTCCTTGAGAACGAGAACTAAGGATGGTTGCGGTTCTATGTCTAGTGTTGTTGATCTGGGAGGGAGTCAGGGCAGCAAAGCAAGTGATATTAATTCCAAATCCACACCAATGTGGGTTAAGGAGGCTGCAAAAAAAGATGGTTGGGAAATAGTTGAAGGGAAGAGGGAAAAGAAATCTAGGAAACTTGGGGAATTTGATATGACCCTCCACTCTCATTTGAAGAGTGGGTCTAAATGTAATGCCTGATTGGAAGGCATGTTAAGGGATCTCTAGTAGAGGTGTTTCTGGGGAGGTTGATTCTGTTGTCCGGTAAATTGCTAGTTAGACAGTTAGTCCATCCGAGGGAGTTACACGGATGCGACGGTTAGCCTCGCATCCCCTCGGACACTATATGTATGCATTTCTCTCTTCCGTAAGGATGGTCGGATTACGCTATATGAAATACCTTTGTACTTGATGGTGAATGAATAAATACAATGTTGTTATACTTTCTCTGTTAAATCAAGTTTACCCCTGTGGGCAAACATTTGGCGCCGTTGCCTAGACGTACTCGAGAAGACAAGAACTGGATGGCATACAGGCACTATGGGCCTACCAGTTGGTGAGATTAACCCAGAGGCCGACGACGCACGTACAGAGCTCTACGAAGGAGAAGACACTACAATGAGGAAATCACTCAATTGAGAAGTGTTGGAATAAAACGACATGAATGAATAAAAGTTTTGATTATTGCCCTGTGGAGAAGTGAGCAAAGAATTTATGTCCAATCAATTGAATAAAAATAGAAATTTAAAGAACGAACTCAAGGAGGAACAAGCCGCTAGAAAATCCGTACTCGCACAGCAGCAAACCGAGCGAAGGGAGAGATTCAGAAGATGTGTCGAAGGACAACCGAAGGGAGATAGTGAAGGCGAGGGTCTGGAGGAATCTGACCGGGAGGCCGGGAGAAGTGACGAGGACCGCCTAGAGGAAACAAGGAGCTTGTTCGGGTCCTTAACCTTAACCCCACAGACGGAAGCAAGAGAAGCCCAAAGGAAGGAAGAAGAGGAAGCCGCACGGAGGGAGGCTCAGGATACCGCTATCACCGTGAGTATTGAAGTGACAGAGGAGCACGGGGATCACAGTAGCTTACCAGGCCTGGACAGTTCCAGTAGTTCGGGGACATCAAGTGGTACGGTACCAAACATTTCCCAGGTACCGACGCCGGCAGTACCATCCCAGCTTGTAACACAACCCATGCTGCAAACACTGTCGGCACCTAGAAAAGTAAACATGGCGACTAACAAAGAGAAGCTACCAAAATTCCATGGTGATGGGAAGGAAGATCCAATACAGCATTGTCGTACGTGCGAGACAATCTGGTCGGCGAATGGAGTCACCGACCAGGCAGAATGGGTGAAACAGTTCCCCGCCACACTCAGAGGGGTAGCCATCAACTGGTACTCCGATGTGGACAAACAAAGGTGACCACTTGGGACGAACTCAAGAAAGAATTCCAGAAGGAGTTTCGACTCCTGAGGGATGATAATGAAATTGTTTCAGAGATATACGGCACCAAACAATGCAAGGAGACTGTGTGGGCCTACGATCGCCGACTGAAGGAATTAGTCGGAAAAATGGATAGCCAGCCAGCGGATGGCCTGAAGAAAAAATGGTTCGTGGAGGGCCTAAAATCTAACCTACGAACGAAAATGAAGATAGTGCCCCCCACCTCATACGAAGATGCCTATAACCAGGCAATGGACTTGGAGAGCGAACAAAAGACCTCCAAGAAGAAAAGAAGCAAGGCGTCTTTCGACTAAGATGACACTTCAGACGATGACAGTAGCAGTGATGGAAAGTCAAAGAAAAAAGTCATGGCACTCCAAAAGGACATGGAGAGAATGATGGAGTTCAAGACCATGAAAGGGGGTACCAGCAAGGGGGAAGATGACGTGGTGTACAGACTGCAAGGAGAGCGGCCATACGAAGGGGTCGTGTCCCAAAAAGGCATTTTGTGACATTTGCCAGATCATGGGCCATTCCACCAAGGAATGCCCATACAACATGAAAGTGAGGAATCAACAAGTGTTATCTACCCAAGAGAAACCATCTACATCGGGGGCGACGAAGACTAACAATAACGCATCCTCGGGCGAGTACGAAGAAAACCAACGTGGGGGCAGAAGGGGCAATAACAACACCAACACAAGGAGTCAAATACAATATGACTCCAAGGGTCGGCCGATGATCTAGTGTCGAGCTTGCAATTAGTGGGGCCACTTTGCAAGGGACTGTGACAAGGACGACACCCCGCAGAAGCTATGTCGCTGGTGTGGTCCTAGCAACCACGAGGATGCCAACTGCCTGAAATCGGGCATTAATTGGCTAGACATAGATAGAAGCACAAGTACGGTACTGACCGTCACCCGAGGGCAAGCAAAGCAAGCCACATATCCAGACCCTCGAACAGAAAAACAACAGGCACAGGAGGCTAAGGAAGAAATAGAGAAGGCAATGAAGGCACAAAAAGAAACATGGGAGATGGCCACCACCTCAAGCCGGAGGGAGGCAAAACAAAACATTCTTTGACAACTGCTACATGTAGAGGTACCGGTGAAACTCTAGGATCTCCTTCACACCATGCCTCACTTGGGACTACGTTGTTGGAGAACTTGGCCACACAGCCAAATACCACATGTACGAACATCCCCAGAGGGTCTACAATTGACCCGATGATACTTGTAAATAGCGGCAGGTACTCAGCAGTCATCGAGATGGGCATCCTTGGCACCATCCCAACAGACACTATAGTGGACGGAGGGTCAAGAGTGAACGTCCTTCCAGAGGAGACATGGAAGTAATTGGGCAAGCCAACATTGTGGCCCCCAACCTTCAACTTATTGGGCGCCAATCAGTAGGGTATCAAACCCCTCGGAACATTGATGGCACAACGGGTCACCATTGGCTCGCAACCATTTATACTAGACTTTGTGGTGATACCTTTGAAAAAGAAGGGTTATGATGTCATTCTGGGTCGAGGGTGGCTGGTCACGGCGAAGGTAAACCACAATTGGAAGAAAAACACCCTCTCGATGGAGAATGGGGGGAGGAAGTTCACCATCACCCTTCGCACCCAAATGGTGAGTGAAGAGATAGCCTCTTCTTCAGACTCAGAATCTGACGGTGAGAACGGCCAAAGGGATGAAGGAAGAAGTGGTATGGAACCTAACGAAGAAGGCGTCTTAGAATTGGAAGAGTGTTCGAGAGATGACGCCGACTCCATGAACGGTCTCTTCACTGGCAAATAGAGGAATATGAACTCTTCCGACCAGCATGCAATGTACTAAGTATTGAGGAAGAGCCGGAAACATTTCCCGCGGAGTACCGTGAATACAAGGAAGGGGATGTGAAAGTAAGCGAAGAGCATAAGGTGTCGTCAGTCAAACCAATGAATCTGGGCAAGGAAGAGGAACCTAAGATCATTCTTGTCGACAACGATTGGAATCCTGAGTGGAAGGCCGCAGCCTTCACAATCTCTATTCTCCTTCTAATTTAGGGGCGAGAGACCGTGGTTCCTGTTGAATTTATGGTACCAAGTCTGACGATAGCCATTGAGAACAGACTCAGAGACATGGAAAACTTGAAGGAGCGATTGTATAATCTCAATAAGCTCGATGAGAAACGATTGTTGGCACAATGGGCGACGGAGATAATCCAAGGACGTAGGAAGGTCTGGCATGACAAGCATCTGAAGCAGGTAGAATTCACACTAGGACAGTTGGTCCTTAAGTATAATAGGCGGAATGAGATTAAGCAGGCAAATTCAAAGTTAAATGGCTGGGAACCTATAAAGTTCGCGAAGTTGGGGACAATGGTGCAATCAAGTTGTGGACACTGGATGGACAAGAGATACCTGATGCTGTAAACGGGTCAAAATTGAAGTTGTATCACGAACGGGGGAAAGAAACAGACCCCACTCATCCATGCTAGGCCCGCCAGGTATCTGAAACTTTTACTTGAAAAAAATTAAAAATTACAAATAAAATAATTAATTAATTTAATAAATTTAAATAATTAAAAAAAACGGTTAATAAACCGTACGGACGGGAAATAAAGTAAGGTGACGACTTATAAAATTGTACGGTTCTTGACTGTACAGTTCATTCTTCAAGAAATCGTAGTTATATACACACCGTACGACGAATAAGGGAAGTGCAGACTGTTGGACCAGTTGACACCCCACCAAAGAGGAGCTCCGTACGGACGCCGAGATTGATCATACAAAAATCCATACGATTGTACGACAATTCATGGTTGTCATTTGAAGACCGTACAAAACATTGAAGGGGATTATTTGAAGACCGTACGGAACTTGGAAGTGGTCTTCAAAGGCAGACCATACGGCAAGGGAGGAAATTGCAAAAGTTGGATAGTACAGTACGGTACGGCACGCACGGGAGAAGACCACCGTATGGACACTCAATGTTGATCATCCAAAACCGTACGGCCGTACGGAACCCACAACTGCCATAACAAAGACTGTACAGAAATTCTAGAGGTCATACAACAACCGTACGGCAATTTCCAGTGTTTTATAAGAGTATTGAGTCGAAGGCGTGTATTGTACGGAAAGGGAAGTCACAAGTAGAAGAGGTCGTACGACAGTTAGGGAAAAGATAAATTTCGAAGGGCGCAGTTAGAAACACTGCAATGAAAGAGCACCGTACGGCGTTGTATAAAGTTAGATTTGTATAACCGTTAACATCACAGTTATTGACGGCATCACATTCTAAAAAAAAAACGACGACAAATAAAGAACAGTTCACATTGAATAGCATATGGCACCGAAGGGAAGGACATAAGCAGGTAGTGAAGAAAACATGGTTATTGGCCATTTGCACAGGCACCGTAAGCGGTTGGCAGAAAGGGTATGGCATCGGAAGAACATCACGAAGATGGTGTGCCCCCAGACCCCCATTTTATTTTTGAGGTACACTACAATTGAGAGTTTGGGGCATCGGAGCAGTCAAACGAACCAACAGAGTTTGAGGGAAGGCATTGCAAGAACGACGGCCTTGCAAGAACAAGAAGTCGTACGACACAAGGCAATTGTTCAGCCAGTTATCAGCCTTTGGGGAGTGTGACCAGATGATAAGACCCAGAGCAGGCATGGATTGTCCGCACGCCAGTGGTGGAGAGAGCACTGGAGCAAGCCTTTCGAGAGGGGTACTACGCTTTGAGGCAATCAGAGTAGGTTTTGGCTGGACATGAGGCTACCTTGGTGGATGCACAAAGAGCTCGGGAGGAGCTAACCACCTGGTTGGAGGCAATAGAGCAACACTTGGCTCAGCGTACCCAGAATTTGGAAGCGGAGAAGGCGGCGCGAGTGGCTATCGAGGTCAGATTGGCTAGGGAGACAGTATCGTTTGAACAAGAGTTAGTGGAGGCTATAGCTGAAAAGCGTGTTGGTGTAGGCACGGGAGGAATGTGATGTGACGGCAAAAGACCTACTCGAAGCAACCTTGATGATGACAGCGGCACTTCAGCTTCTTCAGGGACGCCCCTCTGCACCATCTTCTTCGTGATTTTCTTTAGGTTATGTAATGGGCATTATCTCCATTTTGTAGGTTGTCGTCCGAAGACGACTTTCTTTTTGGGGGGGATGATGTTGTCCGGTAAATCGGTAGTCAGACAGTTAGTCCGTCCGAGGGAGTTACACGGATGCGACAATTCACCTCACATCCCCTCGGACACATGAATCCATTCCCAATTTGGGCTAGGTCAAATCCCAATCTTTAATAAAAAATCTTTTATCACCAATCAAAATATATATATATAGTATATTGATTAAATATATTAAATATAAATTTGAAATACATTAATATTATCATAATATATATTTTAGAATATATTAGATATTAGATAATAATCTAACCGAATATCCAATCAAGGCACGATGCCTTGACTCCGCCAAGAGTCTCAACCTTCGGAAGAAAGGTCGCCTCCCACCCCTACACACGCATACAAATGGAAATAAAATGACAAGACAGGAGGAATAGACAATCTTGGGCAACAACACTCAGATGATGGTGATATCTAAATCAATTGGCCAAAACTGGCAAATACCGACCTATGATCAAGCCAACCCTTGTATATTGCGTTGAGTGATCTATCATACTTGAACATTGTTACAATGACAACTTGAACATTAGAATGCTTTACGAAGTGTCTTTCTTGATTGAAAGAACTAGTGGCACAAAATCTCATATTGGTAGCCTTTGTTCTGCGATTACTAATGTTACCTCCAATACCAATAGCGCAGTGACTTTGTAGAACACGAATTTAAGAGAACTATTAGGAGTTTCTTACTTAATCAAAATCATTAAAATGGTGCATGATATATATCAAGGTGCAAGCATCTGAAGAGAGAATTACACCGTAGAGGTGTTTACATTGGTGACACTCACAATAATCCACCGGTGCATTACTCTCTGCGTGGACAAGGAAACATCACCACTAAGAGCTCAAAATCGTCAAAGGTTTCTGAAGATAGCTATCCTATGCTTTGTGGTGTATGGAGCGGCTGAATGGGTTGGACGTGGGGTTGAGCTATTGCTTGATTGTGGCACTCAGGGTTAGCAATGATATTCTCCAAGAAAGTCATCAGGATTTATGAGTAGTTTGATTTAGCTTAGTACTTCTATGTGGGATTGCTGGTGTTTTCATCTTCCGGTGTGAGCATTTGCTACCTGGTCAATTCCCTTAAAGGGGATGTTTTAGTGACATTTCTCTCCATTTGGGCAGTTGGAAGCTTGCATGCACTCTGTAGTGGGACACGGATTTATTGTAGTCTTATTTGTGCTGCTGCTGGTTGCCTACATTACATAATTGGTGCTGCTGCTGATTGCCTACATTGCTGATAAATTCAGTAAGGGATCATCACACAGGTCGGGAAGGCATTATATACTTCAGATCAGACTTACTAAGAGGATATTAGACAAAGTTACTCGCACTTGATCGATAAACTAATATTGGTATAATACAATCTATGTTCTTACACATTGATATATATCTAGTCCCATATAATCTCCAGAACAAATGGAACAAGATTTCATTTCAGGAGCAACCATATGGTTTTAAGCATTTTGATACAAGGTTAATCATTACAACCCAAAGGTCTTTCCCATCATGACAAGGTAGAAGATGTTTGCAAATCAGCAATTTGTTACTACTAAAGTCATTTAGAGTGTAAGGTTTAATAGAAAGAAATCTCTTACAATCAAAGTTATACAAAATAGTGCCGAACTCTAAAGGATCAATTTTTGGGGACATTACATATATTCAGGGCCAGGTATAAGGGAAGGGATGATTTCAGTGCGAATATCATGGATTTGTATCCCTTTGTCAGAGATACCCTTTTCAAATATGTATTTCAGTAAAAACGGCTCAATTTAATCCTTCTATTAAACCTTCTGGGTATATCAAACTACTTCTTTCAGTTTTTGCTGAACTTGTATCCTTTTACCATAGGTTTTCTTCTCAAATCTTGAGCTTCCATTTCTTCCAACTTATGTTACTTCACTTTATGTATTGCATTACAAGGTGTAGTCTATGGTTATATTTTACGAGCCATCATCTCTTGCAAAAGTCATTGTGGACAAGACATATTCCAAGTCCTTTCTCTGCATTCACTCTTAGCCATGAGCATTCTTCTATAGACATCACCAACTTGTATTGGTTCTTTCATGGTAGCTAATGATAACGATTCTTGCTCCTCCTGCTTTGGATTTGAACACATACTAGAACTGGCTTTGCTTTCCATGCATGGAATGCTACGCTATATGTGTCTAAACCATTCATGAACTGCTATTGTACTCCTTTAAGGCCTTCTAAACCTCCTTGTCTATGACAAGCCTAAATGGAATGTAGTTTCCTAACAAGTCCAAGGCATCCATTTAAGCAATGAACTTCACCAATTAACAAAGCATTAAGCCTGCAAAATATATAAAACATTTGAATATAACCAAAACAATCCTTCATTTTGATATAAAATATTGCTACAGTTCACTTTTCCAGCACTATTTTTATCTTTCTGATAGGAACCATTCTACTTCCGGTTCCACGGTGTCTATATCTTGATATGTATATACTTTTGCTTCCCACTTAATTAGAGAATTGTCACTACCCTACCAACTTGTCATTAAAACTTGATGGCCAGTGTCACACTGAAGATCCAAATTATCACTCTTGTTAGCATCTGAAAAGGAAACTTGTGATTAGTAAATTAGAATAAGCCCAGTGTTTTTCTTTTTCAATCTTACAATCACAATAATATCAATTTGCACAACATCATTCACATAATATCTAACAATTATGCAACACAAGAACAACAAAAGATTAATGTGGAGACCCTTATAGGAGAAAGCCACAGAAAAATATTGCTTATATAAAACTCTTTGAAATTTTGTAGGCATAAACCTACTGGAGATACCAATCCCCACAAATCGTAGCAACCAACCCACTGGGGGCGCCAACCCCCACAGCTAAGCACCAACTTAGCAAGAGACCCCAATCTCTCCTTTAGGAAGCACCAACTTTATAAATTAAAGTTCCACCATCTTAGATGTTGCTTCTTCAACAAATGATGAACATATTTTATTCACAGATCTGATTATATTTCCTTCACAAATCTACATATGCTCTCTTCACAAATCTGCATGTAATTCTGCCTTGAAACTGCTTGTAAATCTGCCTCACATCTGCTCATGATTCTGCTTTTAAATTGACTGATTTATCATATTTACATCTGCTCTTAAATCGACTGATTTATCATATTTACATCTGCTCATAATTCTGCTTTTAAATCGACTGGTTTATCATAATCACATCTGCTCATAATTCTGCTTTTAAATCAACTAATTTATCATATTTTCTACTTGCAAATCTCTTACATATATTTCTGGTCAAATGGTATTCATTCATCTTTGTTGATATGTCTTCATTTCTGCACTGATCTGCTCATTTCTCTTCTGATATTTCATTGAAACACTTACTTTTCCCATGCTACTTTATATTCCTTTTATACCTTCATATTCCTCTTGAAGGAATGCAATTACCTTTTGAGAGACACAACTTTTCACTATGGACATGCCTTCTCAAGAATCATAGCACCTTTTAATTAATGAATTGCTGCCTTGTTAAACAAAAATCACTGCCTACTACACATTAGAATTCGTTTCACATATACTCACAACCACAACTCATAAATGATGTATTATACATATGATTTGGGCATTCTAAAAAAACTCAATAATATGACATTGAAGTTGGCCAGCATGAACACCAAATGGCTTTGTCTTGGGCGCCAAGCATGGGGGTCAGCCCAAATAGGATATAAATTAAATTTAGTTTCCATAAGACTTAGGTGCCAAGGGTAAAAGGTATCATCTAGCATAAATGGAAACTTGTCTTGCAAATATGTCAATATGAAGTTAATAAGCTTGTCTTGACTTAGGATGTTGGACATATTGCCATTGATGTCAAAGATGAGAAGATTAATTGTCGCTGGTGTCAAAACAAATGGATGAGATTGTCATTGATGTGAAAGAATGAAACCACTGCCACCACATTGTTGATATCAAAGGAGGACATCGCATAAAGGCCAAAGTCCACTAACTGTTTCAAGGGCAAGTTCGTATTACTTAAAGTTGATTGAAGACAAAGTTTATAAAGACAAAGTTTATGAAAACAAACTTTATGAAGACAAAGTTCATGAAAAGACCCATATGTTGGTCGACTTTCTCAATAGTTGACGACTCATATATATAAGGTCACACAAGATCATTGTGGAGTGGCAAGTGAATTCGCTATGAAGAACAGTGATAAGTATCATATAAAGAGCAGCCCTATAGGAGGGCAGCCAGGAATATTAATATAAGAGATTTATATTAGCAAAGGACAGTGATAAATAATGTGAGGACTGGAATTAGTTTATAAAGCCAACACCTCTTAAGTCATCTGAAAAAGAAAAATCATCCTTGGAAGTGGTTTAAAAATAAATTCAATAAGTCTGAAAATGAAGGCTGACCTGCACTAGCGCCACTTTGTGAATATATGAAATAAACTAAGTTAAACTGTGGCCGACCTTCCCCATAAGCGGCACCTTGAAAGGATTAAAATGATTTCAAATCAAACTAGAACAGTTTTATCATGCAAGCCCAAGCTCTTGAAGGAGTTGCCTCTTTAAAGAGGCATGAAATGGTATATAAAGGAGATGACGTGGAACAAAAATATAAGCAAAACTACAATGATATATCAGTTCAATTGAGAGCAGAAAATCATGACAAGTCTTGCAGATCGATATTGAAGAATATATGCAGCCCTTGTATGAAGAATAAATACAGATGCACATGAAGAATATGTGCAAACACTTATGAAGAATAAATGCAGCCTTTTATGAAGAGTAAGTGCAGATGTATATGAAGGACATGTGCAAATACTTGTGAAGAATTCATGCAGATCTAAAAGAAGTATATGCATGCAGATTTGAAAGAAGAATATGTAGATTTGAAAGGGAACAAATGCAGATTTACAAAGGAAAGTATATGAAATCAAGTGCATCGAATTTGTGAAGAGTATATCATTAACAAGAAGAATTTGTCAAAGGAAATCAGATTTCCATCATGTTGAAGAAGCAACATCCTGAAGGCGGAACTTCATTGGAGAAGTTGGTGCTTCCCAATGAAGAGATTGGTGTCTCTCGCTAAGTTGGTGCTTAGCAGTGGGGGTTGGTTCATCCAGTAGGTTGGTGCCTGCAAATTGTTGGGACTGATGTCTCCAATAAGTTGGTGACTATGAAATTTGTAAGAGAGTTTTATATAAGCAATATTTTGCCGTTGTTTTCTTGTGTAAGGGTGTTTCCACGTAAATCGTGTGTTCTTGTTATTGATAGTGCAATTGATGATATTGTGATTGTTGAGTTGAAAAAGTAAGAGATTGTATTATACTGATTCACCTTCAACACCCTCAGTATAATCGTGTGCTCATCAGAGGAGATCTAAAAATGATTTCAGATTTGGCCTTTGGCTGCAGTAAGTGCCCTCCGGCCATTATCAATTTTGTTCACATACCTTTGACATCAAAGCCCAAACAACTTTTCCAAAGAACTTTGACATTAATGACAAATAATCCAACAATTTATCCCAAATTAACCTTGATAATCTAAACAACCACCTTGGTATTATTGTTGACAACTGAAATGTCAAAATTCTTTTGAATAGTTAGGATCAAAAGAAATCGTCAAACAAACCTCTTTAGGTTGATATCAAGCTACATTACTTTTGGCAAGTATTCTTATAAGGTTTTGATATGTTAAAAAAATCAGATAGAAGCATTAGTATTTATGATATTGTCTACTATTTCCCACTAAAGTGTCTTTGGATTTATAAACATGGAAACCATTACTACAAGGCTAAGGCAAATGATAGTTGTGTGGAATATTGAGAAAAAATTAAAAACAGCACCTCTTAACCATTCCATGTTAATGTACTAAACAATAAATGTAGAAGTATACCAAACAACGTGACTCTATTTATATGTCCTTAACATCTATTCGAAATATACGTCCATTCAAGGTCACCTATTAGCACTTTGCATCAACAAGGTGATGAAGTACGGCGAATCTTTGATGGTGAACCACACCCTGGCAGCTAGCACTCAGTTTTATGCTAAAAAACAATGAAAAATCCCCATTAAACAGTGATTTTGTGCAGTTAGGATTTTGGGACAGGTGGGTGACTAGTAAATGCTTTTCCCAAGAGACTTTTGCAATTTACACCACCAAAAATCATCGAACGTCCTTGAAAATCACAGCTGATTAAGTCAATTTTTTGAGAGAAAAATTGTTTCGGCCAAGGATTTTTTTTTAAATCGTGAAAATTGGGATTTTTTGAGGATTTATGCTTTTATGTAGAAAATATTTATAGACAATGCAACAGAAATCTAGAGCATATTTGTAAATAACTCATTCTACAACATCTGGTATCTTATTAAGCCAGAACATGGCAAGCAACTTTCCGTAATACAATTTTGTTGTACAAGTTTTGACTATGAAAACAATTTTAACAATTGTCATCAACCCATAAAAAGTTGAGAAGCCATTGTAAAACTCTTGTTAACATGAATTAAAATTATCCATTATTCCCTCCTGAAATCGTGCACTTTTAAATAGCAGTAATACTAATAAGGAATCGATTCACAGCATGCCTGGTTGTATCTGGTTCCTAGTGAAAAGGCTACTTTGTTTCCATCTCTTCCTTTTACAAACACACTATTTGATGATTAACGGTCCACCAAAAGCAAAGCAAAGCTATAAACTCAACTTTATGTTCACTCTATAAGGTTATAAACTCAGCAGGCCTTCACTAACATTATAACATATGACTAACTTGTGTCTCTAGTCTAAGCACTGATTTCAGCAATGAAATTGAAACCCAGTACAATTGAAGCATGTTCCTACATATGGTGATTAGCTTCAAAATCCAACGCTTGGCACTATCCAGAATCCATATTTCCTATCATCTCAAATTTGCAAGGTTACAAGAATAGGAAATCAACGGGATTGTACACGAGTGGAACAGTTAGAAATTGGAGACAATTGATTTTCATAGTATAAGCATTTATTTTAACTGTTTTTTCGCTTACAAGAATTAACTGTTCAGTTTAACTTTAAATTAATCTTCATTTGTAAAATTCTAGAATGTTTGGTGTGAAATTTTTTGTTTGAGCAAATCAAACATTTGTGATTGCCAATGACAAACAGCTCCAGAGGATACAGAAGAGTTAGCCATTTTATTGGACCGCATTCTCATTTGAAATTGGCAGATTTCAATGAAGGCTATTTGTCTGTTATTACCATTTATTATAACTGTTTTTTCACTTACGTGGATTAACTGTTCAGTTTAACTATAAATTAATTTTCCTTTGTAAAATTCTAGAATGTTTGGTGTGAAATTTTTTGTTTGAACAAATCAAACGTTTGTGTTGTTTCTTCAAAACAGGGTAAGGCTGATTGCCAATGACAAACACCTCCAGAGGATACAGAAGAGTTGGCCATTTTATTGGACCACATTCTCATTTGAAATCGGCAGATTTCAATGAAGGATATTTGTCTGTTATTACCATCTGTTAGCCTTTTTGAAAATGAAATACAAATATTTAAAAAGCAAACTATTCTTGAAACAATTTCTTCGCTACTAAAACAGACCTTAAATTGTCACTTAAAAGGAGATGTTTTGTAATTCATATGTATAATGGATCCAATATAACATTCCTAGGGAATAGAATTTGATGTGTTATCATCATTTGGCTAGAAAGAAAAAAAAAATTATTAATGTCTGCATGATCAAAGGAGGTCAGTGGAAACATAGTTTAAAAACTCAGACTCCACAATTACTTGCTGACCCAAAAAAATTTAAACAAAGTTGCATGGACACGGATACAGATGCAAATATAGATAACGTATCAGATACTAATACAGCTATTTTTTAGGACCCTATATGGATAAGGCTGGATATGACATTCATAAAAAACACATACGCATATATTTAACACAATTTTCCAAGTTATTAGAGGAGGTTTTCATTACTTCAAAAGCAACAGACACATATTGCTACATAAATTATTATAAGTTGATTTAACAATTTAAAATATATAAAAAGTATACAAACCAAGACCTATAATTAATTTATTCAATAATGTCATTTTAATCTAAATTAAAATAAGTAAAATTTAAATATTAATTAAAAATATCTCAATATGTTAAAAAAATTAAATTTAAATATAATGAACTAGATGAACAATAATAATCTAAACTTTAAAAAAATTAAATTAATCAAATTTCCACAATCCATTTGAATATAAAGCTTGAATTTATGGTTTTGATTGTGTAGGTTTTTTAGCATCACATATGGTTTTGATGCTAAAAAAGATACACAATCAAAACCAGAAATTCAAGCTTTATATTTTTAAAAAATTAACAAAAAAACACAAAAATAAAATTGCATGAGATTCCTTCAAAGAGCAGGATTGATTCCCTTGATCCCTCCAATGGGCAGGTTGATCCACCGCCCTCACCTTTGTGTGCATGCTAAAAGTGGCCTCCTTACTTAGCAGTACACTTCAACATGGTCATTATACTTCAGTTGTTAAAGTATTGTTCATTCGTGTTTAATAAACGACGAGACAATCATGATATGCATATAAATATAGATATATTTATATATATGTACTATATAATATAATTGAAAAGTAAGTATATATTAATATGCATATAT
>MU226274.1:1469141-1481163 GCA_018584345.1 Thuja plicata | reverse complement strand
TTTTATAAAGTGACTTAAGTGACTAAAAGACGAAAGTGCTTTTTTATCCCACATTGCCTATTCGGATGTAATGGCTCTCATTTCGAGGTGATAAAGGAAGGAGATCTTCCTTGGGAAAGTACAATGAAAATTTATGAAATTAAGGAATTTATATTTGGTTGCTTAAATGTGACTGATATTCTTGAGGACGTAACCCCTTAGGAATTTAATGGAAATTGGACATAGCCCCAGTCTTCCAGCTTGGTGAGATCACTTCAGATTTCACATGGGATTTAATTGAGTAAGTTAAGTTATCTCCTGTAGTTTTCGAAATTATTCCAGCAGTTAAAAAGGATTTCAAATTAATATCTATCATAAGCAGTAAGAAGATCATAACAAGTAAGTTCAGCAGTGATTACATCCCTTGGCGGCAGCAGTTTATGTTAACAGTAAACAGTGGTCTCCCTATTGATAAGAAGGAACCATAAAGGTGTTAGGCAAGTACACTCAGGGAAAACGAGCTGAGACAGCACATTCTCTTTCTCCATTGTAATAGTGTCAGCCGGAAGCTGAGACACGTGAACTCAGAGACACCTACAGGTATCACGCCCAGCCCTCCATAGTAGAGTCGCACGCTATCACCCAGGCTCGAGGCAGTACACCATATCGCGGGAGTGGTCTGAAACCGCATCCAGCATTAATCACGTGGGAGCCAGTCCAACACCCACATTCGAATACACGGCAGCAATAAACAGCCTCCCTCATGCCATAAACGTTGAGACACCAAGCCGCCACAGCCAACTCGTGGGATATAGTGGGAGCAGGATTGAAGGCAGAGATCGGTCTGGTCTACAACAGCAGCGCCAATGGCACCTGTCAGCAGGGAGGCGATATAACTCACCCAGCCCGACTTCAGATAGCAAGTTGTGTCCAGGCGACATCCTTCATAGTGTACGCCGGCAGCTAATAAAATAAGGTGCACAAACCCAGTTTCGGTTTTCTCTCCACTATCTAATTGCTTGTAAATAGTCTGGAAAAGAATTTGGTTTTCAATATATGTTCGGTTGTCATTGTGCTTGTTATATTATGCTTATGTTTGCAAATATATCTTTAGTGGGGGGTTCTAAATCAATATAGCTCCAGCAGAAGTCTTGCATGTGAATTTATTTGTGGTTTATCATACACTACACATTGAGAATTTTGAAATAAGAATTTACTGCAGTCACATTATTCACACTATTAGACAAAGAAATCATCCCAGTTCTCAAATAGTACAGACAAACAAAGCTTACAGACGATTAGGGATATTTCAATGCCCTCTTTGTTTACACTCTAAAGAAACAATGAATCACCTCTTTTTTCATTTGAAGTGTGGAATTGGCCATATAGACATACAAGATGTATTCCATTTTTTACCATGTCTACATAAATATTACTTCTAGTGTGGACTCTGGGTCGCAAGACACACAATGGTTATGGGTTAGACATGGAAGTTGAAACAGTAGAATCTTCAAGGAACAAACATCCTCTATCAACTTAGTGATCAAAATGATAGAGATCAGAATGTGCAAACACATCTCCACAAGGGCAAAGAAGCCAAGAAAATGTAGATTCACAAAATGAGACAACAGGATGATGTTATCGTGGCCCATACTAAAAGCCCCCCAAACACATAAGCCAAACAAGAGAATCAATAAGGAATGTGGGCCTATTCAATCAAACTACCTAACAAAACAAATAATGAAGTTGAATGTGTTGCCCTCTTGGAATGAGTATAAACATGTAGTTTAAAAAATTGGGGGTGGTAGATATTGAAGGGGATTCTCAAGTACAAATCAATGCCATAATTTTGAAATTTGCAACCAACTAGAGAATGTCAAGAGAGATCAATTGAGTATTGTCACCGATGGAAGGACTACGAGATTTCTCCATCAATCATGGTTACAAAGAAGCCAATGCTGCAGTTGACCTCTTGGCAAACCATGGCATCAAACAAGACAAAGGGAATCATCTCGGACAGCACAGATCTTTGGCCAAGATTAGATCAAATCTTAGTGTCAAATAAACCGCTGGAGGTCAAAGAAAAAGATGATGCAAAGACCCAATTCCCTGATTCGGCTACAAATCTAAGAATGATGACTCAAAAATCTCATAAATGGCAAACAAAATGGTGCCTCCAAGGATCCCTGCCCATGTGTGTTGTTGGACCTGTATACACAATTTTGGTTTGTTCGGTTGGTCTCAGTGTGTTTTTGCTACTCTACTTCTAGAGAAATTTTCAGAATTAATTAGGCCAAGTAAGTATACCATCTTATAGAAGTCCCTAATTGGTATCTCTTGTTTGAATATGGCAAAAAAGGAGCAAAAATGACTAAGCTACAATTGATCAAAAGTTTTGACCTCCTTAGGAACTGATTGAAGTTTCGGCCACTTCAAGGAACTCTTGGAACCGCTGACAGTTTTGGGTCCTATTTAAAACATTGACAGACTTGAACCTTGGGTTTTTGACAAAGTGAAGATTCCATTTGGTAGAGGAGCCAAAAGAGTGTCTATAGTTCAAGTTCGGCAAAAATTGGTGCAAATTTCGCTAAGTAATGATGAGTCGGAGGGTAATCTCATATCGAGGAGTCAGAAGGCTCAGCTAGTTCCAGAAACCTGGTTACTGCCAACAGGTTGTACGTCCCACCAAATGCTCCAATAGAAGGCGAGAGTCTGAAGGAAAAAAGTTTCAAAAATTCCATCTAGTAAAAGGCCCTAACATGTATGTCTTATCTAAATTTGGCAAAAAAAGGAGCAAAAATAGCGCTAAGTTACAGTCAACTAGAGGTTTCAACTTCCTTATGAATTGATTGAACATTCAATTGGTTCCAAACAAATCCTAGAACCGCAAAAACTTCAAGGTCCTATTGAAATGGCCGAAAAAAATTGTTTTTCAGCAAAGTGATGATTGCATTTGGTAGAGGAGACAAAAGGGTGTCTATGGTTCGAGTTTGGCAACAATTGGTGCAAATTTCACCAAGTTATGATGACTTGGAGGTTTGTCTCGTATTGGGAACAATTCAGAGGAATGGTTGGTTCTCGGAACCCTGATAATTGCAAACAAGTTATACATCCCACCAAAAGCTTCAACATAAGGCAAGCAATGTCAAGACAAAAGCTTTCAAGGCAAGTTTCTTCCACTTCATAAATTGTGAAGTTCTTGATTGCTCTTTTAGTTTTGATAAATATAGAAGTAGTTGGTTGGTTGGTTCTTAGATCCTCAGTAACTCAGGATGGTTCCTATTATTAGTTTGAGCCCCAACTATTACTTCACATATTCTTCTACGGTGTTCCTAATAACCTTGGAATCTTCAATGTGACAAAGAGTTCTTAGCTCCTATTTAAATGGGGACCCTTGATGAAGATAGGAAAGACTCTTCAAGCTTTGTTAAAAACAAAAATTTTCAGGGAGGGGCTGAAACCCAAACAAGGATAAGTGTTTTTCACAAGAAGCCTAAAGCCCTGATAAACACGGGTTTTCGTTGGCATTCAAACCCCCGACCAATGAAGTAAAGAGCTTGAGTTCTTAATGAGCCCCAACACACCAACAAGCATGGATGTGTGTTGGCTTTTCGGCAACATCTGTAACTCCTACAACAGTTGAACTCCCACACACCAAAATATAAAACCCTGACACGCCAACAAGTGTGGATGTGTGTTGACTTTTTGGCAACATCCATAACTCCAACAACAATTGAACTTCCCATGCACTAAAATATAAAAGGAGTGAAAGGCGTGGGCACTAGCAAATTGGTGAAGCCCCCAAGAACAAAGATTGTAGAAAAGAATGTTAGGATTAGGAGAGCTACAAGGGAAGAGTGGTGATGTTGGAAGATGGACTGAGAAAACATGTCTTCTTTTCTGAATTTGGGTTCCCATTGTGTTACGTGTATTGTTGGTCATGTGACTGGCGACAAATCACAATGGTGTTACATGTTATAGGCCAATAAGAAATCTCTGAATGGAGTGGTGTGAATATAAAACCCCAAAGGGGCGATGCAATTTTCTCTATGTTTTTAATAGAATGGGAGCTACCCCATGACAGCAACTTGCCAAAACAAAATTGCAAATCATGAATTTCATCTACAACCACACATTTTTTTAATATATAAACAAAAATATATATTTTATGTAATTAATACTAAAATTATGTATTTTTATAATAATCTTATAAACTAAATATAATATATTATCTATAAATAAGTCATAACATATAATTTAGTTTATAAATATAAAAAATAAAAATCAGCATGTATTAATATGTGATTAAAAATATATATCAACGTGGCCTTGTATTAGTTTTCCTGCAGTCAGATTTAGCCATCTAAAATATGCATCATGAACTGCCCCACACCAATAAGAATGTACCCTAGCCGTCATCGCCCAGCACATGATGACATCCTTTACCATACCCTAGCCATCACCAATGTAGGGTTCCTGGTTCACTAGTTTGTGTCTGAAAAATCTATGCGATTAAAAAATCGCAACCCAATATTGACATAAAATTTTCGACAAGTTCTTTCCCAGATATTTTTCTGGTGAGTTTTGTGATTTTGGGCACTTTCTAAAGAAAAATTGGCCTCATTTTTTTGGTTAAAACCCGTGGCCAAGTCAATTTGCCACAAGTATCCATGGGAGAAAATTTCTAGTGAATCCTGCAAGTACTCGCCAGGTTTTCAAACTATGACATTAGAACTATAAGAATACATTTAGACATTTTATTCTTGTGGTATTTTTCAATAAATGAAGTATTTGATACAGAATCCATCCTTAAATGGTTATTTCACAAGCGTAGACATTTCTTCTATGACCTATAGCTCATGTATATTCGTAGTTATCTTGAGGCATGGGAGCAACTTCCAGGAGAGAGTCCACCCAGGTGTTGAGCCCCCGATAATAATTCCAAGTCCCTGCTGGCAGGTTTTTACCCATAAATCATTTTGTTGAGCCCACTGCTCCAAATCATCCTACAGTTTACCAAAAATCTCCTTTTCATGGTAATCTTGCTCCCCCTCATTCTACTGTCTGATAAACAGAAAGGTACCCTTTGCCGATCGAATTTGTCAAACTAATCCCAAAGTGGCAATATTGTGCACCTTAAAGAGCCTGCAAACATCGGCACCAACTTATACTCTCCAACGCTAATGCACCAATCATTGAACTTGCCAAGTCTAGGCTATCAAAACAGCGGTAGAAAATCTTATGATAACCTCGCAAAAATCATGATCAATTTGTTGCATCAAAAAGATAAATGTGTCTGCCAGCTGCAAAAGATCAACAACAAGCTGGTTAATTTTGTTGACTACCTCTCCTTCAACAAACATAAATTCATTTAGTATGCAATGTCAATTGAATCCTTTTCACCCCTAGAAAAGCAGAAGCATCAATTACAAGAGGTGATGAAACAGGTTGTTGCAAAAAGACTTGTTACCACATCCAGTTCAATGGAATAAAGCACGATGCCGCAGCATTCTCTAAATAACCTTTTCAGGCCTACTGCACATGCCACATCCACAGTTTGGAGGGCAGTGCAAAGAAACAATGGTCCTCCCGAAACTGTTGAGGAGGCTATGCGATAATATTAATGCCTTCAGAAAGTATGGTCATAATTTCTAAGTTTCATGATATCTAGGCAAATTTAATTCTGTAAAATCTGTACTGGGCTGCCAAAAACTCTTTAGATCCATCCTTCTGTGCTTGAACTTGAGTTCTTCCCAGTTTCTGTGAACTAGGCAAGCTGTGTTAAACTTTAACCTAATGCAAAAATAATTATGGCATTTGTAAAAAACTGCCCCATTTTTACTTAGCTGTTCTTTATCAAAAACGATGAGCCAAAGCAACAAACCAACACTACTACTAGAGAGAAGGATGCCAAAATATTAACCCAAGCACTCACATTGACAAAAGATTTTTTAACATGTAATTCCTTATAAGGCCTTATCTTACTATTAGTACCAGTACAGGACAATTAATAACCAGCACTTTCATAAATTTCAAGTCCAAAGCCAACAGTGGCATGTTGTGATGGTTAAGTTGTTGTGTTATTGTTCTTGGCCTTGCCATCAAGGTTCAAATCTCATCAGAAATGAGGTCCCCCGTTTGTGGCCTCACTGGTTCATAGCTCCGGGTCAAAGCATTTACCCCTATTTATTTGAAAAAAAAAATCAAGTCCAAAAAAATAAATGTGTTAAACAGTACAAGTAAAGATAACATGAGTACAGTTCAAGGATTAAACTTTAGTACTCTATTTTGAATCATGTCCATGTCTCCTAGAGTCCTAGATATTCGGCTTGAAACCAATATAGATCAAAGAAACGGTGTAACACGATATATTATTATATAATTCACTCTACGATTTACAAAAGCTGTCAAAAAGCACAAATAAACCTACAAAATAACTATAAATGATGCATCATAGCTATGGTCTGACTTTGAATCAATACCTTTGCAGTATTTAAGACAACATTCTTGCAATCTGGAAGGATGCTGACAGACCAAGCAGGCAAATGATAAGAGGTTCCTTTGAATGTCACAGTCGCATCAGAATGGGTGTCTATATTAGCAAGAAACGCAGCACATGTTCCTGAACCTGCTGAGTAAACATGTGCCTGAAAATTCAAATTGGATGTTACCAATTTAGTATAAATATGCTGTTATTTTCAACAAGCCTACAAAAAATCACATACACCTTTGGAAGGTTTACAATGACACTGTGTAGTCAATATGAAACTATAATGAGTCTTAAAATTAGATTGCAACTAAGTTTAAAACGAAATTGCATAATGGCACTTTATGACATGTAAGTAGTTAAAATGTAGTTGGAGATAAAGCTTTACTCTTTATGCCATACAAATATACTAAAGCTTTTCAGCATTCACCAAAATGGATACAAATCTATTCGATCTTGGAATCCTATGTTAGACATTTAGTTGCCAATATTGAAGGACCATAAGCAAATCACAACATAGATCTATTCATGGATTCGGTTATTTAGATAGAAGAGTCTTTTTGAATTAAAAATTAACTATCTAAATTGAGTGCACATATTTGAGATTGCTTATCAGGCAATTAGTCTAGTCAGTGCTATCAAACATTACAGGTTAAATACATCTAAAGTTGACTCTCTCAAGTTTAACACCTCTCTTTTCAGATTTATAATATTAGTTCAGCTCAAAGACAGCATATACTAAAATGCTCTATATTTTACTTGTGATATCTGATAATTAAAAAGTTATAGCTTTCAAAACACTCAACAAGGATTTAATATCTGATAGTTAAAAAGTTAAAGCTTTTAAAACACTCAACAAGGATTTTACCGTGACAAAAGCTCATGGCTTGACTTACATAATCAACAATCTCACTATTTTTCAACTCAAAATAAGACAAGAAGATTTTGTGTAATGTCCCCGTTTTTAGGCACATGGGATTAGCTTATTTCTATGACCCTCGTAGGCTAATCAGGATGTTGGAGGGGATCGTGTGGCAGAGCCAGTGGTCAGTTTCCACTCTGGAGGTCTGTGATGCCAGGATTGCTCTTCATTTGAGTCGGATTGATAGACTTACTATTTGTAGTAAGTGTTTATTTTGGGATCGTCATGGTTTCTATTTTTAGCAGGGCGCCTGAGCATTGGTATCAGTGGAATTGTAGATTCATTTGCAGAGTTTCCAGTTTGAGGGACTTAATATTTATAGTAAGCCTATTTTCGGCAGTGTCTATTTTGGGCAGGGTGTCCTGGTGATAGGCTTGGCAGAGCATCTATACTGACTTGAGGAGTTTATTGTTGTGGTGACGATAATTAATTAAGTTCACTTAATTAATTATTATATGAGCTTTATTTTATAAAGTCAAGTCATTAATTAATCATAATGACTTTATATTTAAATGTTGTCATTAAAAGAAGGGGAATATAATGGAGTATTATATTTCCAAGAGATATGCAAGTTTTCCAATGGTTTTAAAAGTCAAATCATTTAAGTTATGAAATGTGTGATTAAGAAGCTAGGGTTCGATTTCTTTTTGAGAGATTATAAAAGACATGGAGGAGAAATCGAATTCATTCATTATGCTTCTTATTCATTTGGAACTGGATTTTAAATTGCTCTGAGTTTGGAGTTGAGGGTTTCGAAATTCAGGAAGAAGAATTGTAAATTCTTCATGTGTCATTAGCACTTTGAGTTGGAAGTTCGTTGCCAACGAATTCTGGAAGAAGTTGCGGCCAACATTGATGTTTCCTGAAGGAATTCATGACGCCATTAATGGGAGATCATAGCTGGTATGTTGGACGTCATTTTATGGTGCAGATTGCTGGTTCTTAGTTGGACGTGTGGCTTCTACTCAAGCAGCCGCCACCTTCCTTAGCTCTTGCGACCAGAATTAAAGTTTTGGAACATAAGCAGCTGCCACTAATCAGCATAATCAGCCACGGCCAGTATATGGGAAATGTGGAGGAGTTACAGGTTGAAACGTGATCAATTACTTTGCAATAAATTGTATTATTTCATTTCAGTTTGTGATGGTTTTCAAATTCGTTTTAAATCAAAATATTCAGTGGTGTGGTGTTGGTACTTTGCAATTGGGATTTGAATTTGAATCAAATAGAATGCCTTGAAATTTGATCCATGAATGGTTATTTGTTTTTAAATGGAATTGAGTTGTTAAAGAATTTTTGTGATGTTATTGATCTTACCTGGCAAACTTCTTAAAATTTCATATATCATCACATTTCAAAACAAACATACTTCCTGCAAGTAAATTCAGTGGTTAGAGCCAGACAGGCTCCTTACATTTTGTATGTTCACTCCATACATTAAGTACTATTTAAAAAACCTGCATTCACCACTTCTTTGAACACGCAGCGTCAAGCACGATTTTTATATAGCGTATGGGGAATATTTTTTAGGTGATTTGATGAAGAAATTTCCAAAATTTTGGATCTGCAACACATTAGTTCCAATATTTGTTCTTTTTCTTTGAACATTTAAATTTGTAAATGATTTCTATTTTTTTAACATGTTAAATGATTGAATTGGATCAATTGCATTAGCCTAAACTTGTTTTAAAGCATTCTCACACAATACACAACTATTCTTCTGGACCCACTGGCAATAAAAGTGAGCGGGCAAGCCCACCCATCCCACCCCTTAGGAACTAGGATCCAAAGACAGCTAAAACAAAACCTCTGAATCAAGAAGATAATAAGGCTCCATTTACCAACAATATTATCATATTTTTATTAATTCATTAATTCAATTACCATTAACATATTACAATAAAAAAATTTAAATGCATTTGAGTTTTACATAATTTTTAAAAAAATGATCTTTGACTTCAAATCATTATTTGTTTAATCACTATTTTTTATAGTTATTGATATCATAGGACCATAGCTTAATATATAATCACAATGGCATCTAGCTATGCATCTGGTTTGGAATTAGCAAAGTGCAAGTCAACTCATTGGATGAAGACCCACTTGGAAATATGGCTAGCACTTTCAATTTTTTCTCAACCTTGTAGTGCTTCTAGCTATGAGCACAACTGGAGTTTGTTTGATGCCATTCACACAAAAAAGCATTATAAATTAACTCAACAACACCTTGATGATCTTGTTTTTTGTAAATGTCCCCTCTTTGAGTAATGTTTTATTTTTGTGCTGAATAAATTGCCTGGTCTTTTTAATAATTATGCTACCAGACTTAGGTGATAACTTAATAAAGGGAGTTGGTTTCACTTAAGTGTTTTTCCCTATTTTTCAGTCATGAGGGGGGGCCGTGGGTTTTCTCCTTATCCTTGGCAAATTATTGATAAAGACAAACATAATCTCTCAAGGAAAGTGCGAGCTCATCTACAAGTAAAACAACCTGAAATCTAGGCTTTGTGGTCGTTTGAGTTTTTTAGAATTGACAAGTCTTCTCAAGGCATCGATGAATTTAGTTGGGGACCCTATTACTCAGTTTTTATATATTTTTTCCTCTGCAACTCAACCGTAGCCTTCCCAGGATGCAACCCTTGATGAAGGAGAACTTGGACGTCCACCCAAGCTTCAACCATGGAGAAGTATATGTCGTCAGTACTGTAGAAGACACATATTTCTGAGAATTGGCGACAAGAAGAAATCGCAGGCAGATTTGATAGCAACTCTTGTTTGAAAGGCATCGCGAGTGTATAAGGAATTTCCAGCTGAAGAAACTTCTAGTATTTGCTCACCCATGGATAGCCGCCTGGGCTGTGATTTGTAACCAGATGTCTCAGCATATTCCTTGTAAGAAGATAATAAATCTGGAACTTCTCATTCAAGTATTACCCTATCATTACCTCTTCTATCAACAAATATTTGGTTCTTATATCGTCCTATTCTCTGTGTATATCATGAATTTAGAATGAATGAGAAGCTTTCAATAAGAATCATTTGAACATATTTCTAAGTTCTATTATTGTCATGAATACTCAATCTGATTTGGGATAGGTTAGATTTTACATGTTTTCACATTAATTTCATTAGAAAGGATATTTCAGTGGTATCAGAGCTACAAACTCTGCCAGCTTGTGGGTATTTTAGTTGCAGGTTTGTTTTTTATGTGCATATCAAGGATTGTCCATTGCATGTCAGAATCTGTGTTGCTTTTAGGTTCCTAATCAAATGCATGCCAGTATAAAGTGGTTCTATGTATCCCAGAGGGTTGGAACTACACAGATATAACACAAGAAGTAGGTCAGGGCAACAAGAGGATGCTAAAATCAACCCAGCTGAAGCTGAAATTGGTGAAAGAAGAGATGGCACCACAAAGGGAACTAAATAATCAACTAAATAATTTTTTGACAGTTTTTGTTCAACAACAACAGCAAATGATGCAACAATTCCAAGATCACATGATCACAGCTATAGGACAAATAAGAGTTGGACATTCGAGGTCGGGAAGGTCCAGTAGTCGACATAGCATAAGTGAGGCTGGACATGAAAACCAAGACAAAGCAGCCTCTAACGTTGTGAAAACAGCAGATACAAGGTTTGATCGACCATTGTGTCCCACCTTTCTACCTTGCCCAGTTGAAAGAGAACCAATTCCTGAAGTTGAGGTAGAAGAGACACACATCACCGATGATATCATGGTGGCTCGAGATGAATATATGCAGCTTCTGACTGATGTAAGACAGCTGATGAATTTAAATCAGTTCATGAACCAGTGCAAGGACAAAGCTAGGAACTGTCTGGAAGGGCAAGACAGGAGAGCTAGAGGGCCAGTTAGACCAAGCTTCCAACCAATGGAGTACAAAGATGCCTTGAATAAAATAAATATTCTAACGTTTGATGGAACTAGAGAACTATCAGCAAGATCATGGGTTCATAAGTTGGATACTTTCTTGGCTCTCAAGCCCATGGAAGAGGAAAAGGCAATAAGTTCGCTACCATGCATTTGGAAGGGTTAGCATAAGACTGGTGGAACCATGATCTCATTTCCCAGGATCATACTATGGTTCAATCTTACAAAGAATTTGTCAAAAGGCTGATTACACGTTTTGACCGGAAGGACATAGAGGTCTATTACAGGGAATTAGCTCAGTTGAAGCAAGTAGGACAGCTGGAATCATACATCAATAAATTCCAAAAAAATTTGGTAATGGTTCCTAATATGCGTCAAAAAAGAGTCACAATGCTATTTGTTGAAGGTCTAAGTGACAACTAAAAGGATTGGTTAAAGCTCATATGCCTAGTTCTTTAGATGATGCTATTGGACTAGCAATGGATTTAGAAAATTACAGCACCCTATCAGCCTCAGAAGAAATATTTCAGCCCATGGAAATCTGATAAAAAGTGTTAAGTTTTAAGATAGCTGCAAATGTAATAGCACTCTATTTTGTATGTGTTTTCCAAATGGAACAATCTCTCTTTCATTTATATTAGGAATGAGGCTAGGAGAGACATGTCCCTTCATGGGACATGTCTATTCATTATTATTTATAAGAAAGGACATGCCTCTTCCTATTAATCACAATTTAATCAAT
>MU226274.1:1448873-1466558 GCA_018584345.1 Thuja plicata | reverse complement strand
TTAATATTGAATATTAAATTTCATATGATTAATAATAATATAACATATATAATATATTATTATTAATCAACATGTATTATATATATTCTAATGATCATACGACTGAAGCTACAAACATTAACAAAAAGGGGCCAAATCAGTAAAGAAATACTAGTTTCAATCAGCCAAGAAATGTACCTTCAAAAGCTGATCAAGAGACACAAAATGAACTAAGAAGCAAGAAATTGTGCTTCTCCTGTAAAGAACCATTGGAACCAGGACATCGCTGCCTTGGAAAAGACAAGCTACACTTGATTGAAGTACATTCAGAAGAGGAGAATATGGATGAGCCGGAGGACACACGAATGAGCCAGAGGACAGTTGAGGAAGAAGACACTCGGGAAAATCAGCCTCAACAGATAGAACTGGAAGACACTACTATTAGAGAGAACCCACACATTGCCACTTTATCTGGAATTCCTCGAGGTAGACCTTTCCAGCTAAAAGGAGTTCTTAAGGGGCAGCGAATGGTATGTTTAGTGGACAGCGGTGCTACACATAATTTCATTGATAAGTGTCTAGTCAGTAGACATGGACTCCAGGCAGAAGAGTTTCCCAGATTTAATGTCATTGTTGCAAATGGTTTCCCCTAAGTTGTAACTGTGTTATACCACAGCTGAAAATTCAAATGGGGGATTACACATTGACAAGTGATTTCTATGTTCCTGGTCTTAGCAATCTTGATACTGTTTTGGGACTTAAATGGCTTGAATAATTAGAGAGGTATGTTCAAGACTTCAAACAAATGCAGCTAGAGTTTATGGTTGAGGGTAAGAAAACAATACTAAAAGCTATGGAAGATGGTGGTCCAAAGGTAGTTTCAGCTAGAAGAAAGGAAGCCTTCTTCAGATATAATGATGTAGAATGGCAGTCCATTGCTTTGTTTCCAATAAGTATACCACAGATAGTGAACCCTCTTACCATGTTGATATCCAATCAATGTTAGATAAACATGGTGCAGTGTATAGGGTCCTAGGCGCCCACCTAATAGAGGGTTTGAAGTTTTGAACATGTGATTGAGTTAGAAGAAGGTTCAAAACCAGTTATCACAACACCTTACAAGCATCCTCGTCATTTCAAAGAGGAAATTGGAAAAACAATCAAAGAACTGCTGAAATGGGACACATACGCTGAAGTTCCAGCCCTTTTGCTTATTTTGTAGTGATGGTCAAGAAAAAAGATGGAACATTGCACATGTGTAACTATTGATTATAGAGCATTAAACAAGAGGACTATTAAGAAGAGATACCCCATTCCCAGGATAGATGAGCTCCTGGATGAGCTGCATGGTTCGGTATTCTTTTCTAATTGATTTACAGCCAGGCTATCATCAGATAAGCGTGCGGGAAGAAGACATTCAAAAAACAGCTTTCCGTTGCCATTATAGGCACTTCGAATTCCTTGTCATGCCCTTTGGACTCACAAATGCACCAGCAATATCCCAATCTTGCATGACTCATACCTTCCGTGATCAATTCAGGAAATTTGTATTAGTATTCTTTGATGATATACTAATTTACAGTAAAACATGAGAGAATCATTTGCAGCACTTGGATGTTGTACTGAGTATCATGGAAAAGCAGTCTTTGTTTGCAAAAGCTTCCAAGTGTGAATTCGGAATGTCGGAGATTCTTTATCTGGGACATGTGATTGGAGTTGGAGTGAAGGTACACTAAGAGAAAATACAGGCAATTATGGACTAGTCGTTGCCTAAAAACATATCTGAATTGAGAGGATTCTTGGGTTTATGTTGTTATTATAGAAGGTTTGTACGGGGTTTCTCCCAATTAGCTTCTCCTTTGACCGATCTCACTAAGAAGGGAGCATTCCACTGGTCCACGAACGCACAAATCACATTTGATAAACTCAAAGAAGTTATGAGCACATGCCCAGTGTTAGCACTTTCTGATTTCACAAAACCGTTTACTGTTGAGTGTGATGCTTTGGGGCAGGGAATTGGAGCAATTTTAATGCAGAATAGACATCCTATTGTGTTTGAGAGTAGAAAGCTCAGAGATCCAGAGAAGTTGTAATCCACTTATGACAAAGAAATGTTGGACAATTATGCACGCACTAACTAAATTCAGACAATATTTGGTAGGTGCAAAATTTACTGTCAGGACTGATCATAATAGTTTGAAGTACTTTTTGGAACAAAAGGATCTCAATGAAAGACAACAGAAATGGGTAAGCAAGTATCAGGCCTATGACTTTGATGTGGAATTTATCAAAGGGAAAAAGAACGTGGTTGTTGATGCACTTTCTAGGAGACCCACACTTTGTGCACTCACCGAGATTTCAGCTGATTGGAAATCTCAATTGCTGGCCGAATATGCTAAGGATTCTTTTGCTTGTGATTTAGTGGATGGTAAGGTAAAGGATGATAGATATTTTGTAGTTGAGGATATGATATATTGCAAGAGTAGAATTTACCCAGTACCAGGATCTAAGCTGAAATATAACATTATGAGGGCACTACATGACACTCCTCTAGCTAGGCATCCAGGGTTCTTCAAGATATACCGTCAAGTAAGGGAGAGATTTTCCTGGAAGAGTCTTAAGAATGAAGTGTTGCAACATGTTCGTGAATGTTTGACTTGCCAACAGAACAAGTCAAAGCACACGTTTCCAGCAAATCTTTTGCAGCCTTTACCCATACCGGAACAAAAGTGGAAACGGATATCCATGGATTTCATCACAGGACTTCCACGAGTTCAAGGAAAAGATTGCATCTTTGTAGTAGTGGACAAATTGACCAAATATTCCCATTTCTTTGCCACTACTACAGATTTCTCGGCATCAAAGGTTGTTGATCTGTTTTTCCGGGAAGTATTCAGATTGCACGGTCTACCTAAGACAATTGTTAGTGACCGAGACAGCGGATTTATCAGCATGTTTTGGCAAGAGTTGTTTCGATTGGCAGGGACAGAATTGACACCAAGCACCAATTACCACCCCAGACAAATGGGCAAACGGAAATTGTGAACAAATGGGTTGAAGGCTACCTCAGAAACTATGTTTCAGGACAGTAGCGTGCTTGGGTCATATGGTTGCATTTAGGGGAGTATTGCTACAATACTACCTATCACATTACGATCGGCATGTCTCCATTTAAGGCCCTGTATGGATATGAAGCATTGCCCTTCATTGACTTAGCATTTGATAATAGCAAGGTTCCGTAGACAAGGGAGACAATTCAAGATTACCAAGACATTCTCGAGGCATTGAAAGATAACATCCAGTAAGCACAAAACCTACAAAAAACGTATGCAGATAGGCATAGAGTTGGAAAAACATTTCAGATTGGGGATTTGGTTTTCCTACGGTTGCAACCGTACATGCAGTCTACATTGAAGGGTAGAGGTGCAAAGAAGTTGAAGCCACGTTTCTATGGACCCTATAAAATCCTTAAAAAGATTAGTGAGGTTTCATATGAATTGGAACTTCCACCAGGAAGTAAAATTCATAAGATTTTCCATGTTTCTTGCCTTAAAAAGGCAATGGGACAACATACCGTTGCATCTCCTGAGCTACCACCATTGGATGAGGAAGGGAAATTGGTATTGGTTCTTGAAGGCATTGCAGATTAGCAGGAGAAGAAGTTGCGGAACAAAATGGTCCGAGAATATTTGATTAAATGGAAGGCTCTACCCCTTGAGGATGCTACCTGGGAAGGTGAAGAGATTCTACAGCATCCTAATTTACGATTGCTAGTGGACCAGCAATTTGGGGAAGGGAGGACTCTAATGTCCCCTCTTTGAGTAATATTTTGTTTTTGTGTTGAATAAATTGCCAAGTCTTTTTAATAATTATGCTACCAAACTAAGGTGATAACTTAATAAAAGGAGTTGGTTTCACTTAAGTGATTTTCCCTATTTTCCAGTCATGCCATGTGTTTTCTCCTTATCCTTGGCAAATTATTGATAAAGACAAACATAACCTCTCAAGGAAAGTGTGAGCTCATCTACAAGTAAAACACCCTGAAATCTAGGCTTTGTGGCTGTTTGAGTTTTTTTAGAATTGACAAGTCTTCTTAAGGCATCGATGAGTTTAGTTGGGGACCCTATTACTTAGGTTTTATATATTTTTTCCTGGGCAACTCGATCGTAGCCTTACCAAGACAAAACCCTTGGTGAAGGAGAACTTGGACGTCCACCGAAGCTTCAATCATGGAGAAGTATATGCCCCCAGTACTGTTGCAGACACATATTTCTGAGAATTAGCGACTAGAAGAAATTGCAGGCAGATTTTATGGCAGCTCTTGTTTGAAAGGCATCGCAGGTGTATAAGGAATTTCCAGCTGAAGAAACTTCTAGTATTTGCTCACCCATGGATAGCCGTCTGGGCTGTGATTCGTAACCAGATCTCTTAGCATATTCCTTGTAAGAAGATAATAAATCTGGAACTGCTCATTCAAGTATTACCCTATCATTACCTCTTCTGTCAGCAAATATCTGGTTCTTATTTCGTCCTATTATCTTTGCGTATATCAAGAATTCGGAATGAATGAGAAGCTTTCAATAAGAATCGTTTGAACATATTTCTAAGTTCTATTGTTGTCATGAATACTCAATCTGATTTGGGTTAGGTTATGCTTTTACATGTTTTCACATTAATTTCATTAGAAAGGATATTTCATTTTTGTGCAATACAACCTTCGACTTCGCACAAATAAGGTGGACCAACCAAAGGAGATTATTGACTTGGATGAGACTGATCTGTAGAGTGACTGGACTGTGCAGGATGATGAGCCCTTCTTGTTTACAGAGGATGAGATTGCTGATTTCGAGAAGCAAGCTATGAAGGATGTGGCTGTAGCAGAAGCAAGGGAGATTTGGATTGGATAACATTGATATGGTTAAGCAATAAAGTGAAGCCACAGGCACAATCTTCTAGGCCAAGCAAGAAGCCACCATTGAATGCGAGGACATAATATCAGTTAGCAGCTAGCTATTATATCCACTACCTGGCTTCGCATGATGATGCAATTTTATAATCCATATGTATTCAAGAACCAAATTTAATAGAAAACGCTTTCTCATATTTTTTAGACACATTTGATACATTTCATAATTGAATTTTGCAACAAAAATTGTGTTATTCTAAGAAATTTTAGTATTTTAAAAGTTGTCAATTTTACCGAGTCGAAACTTTTGGGTTTGCCAAGTACTCTTTGAGGCAGAGGTTGTAAACTATGATATATAAACAAAGCTCCATGCGACAATGGACAATGAAATACCTAAGGCAATGCTGTTTGCACCTGCTAGGCCCATGTGCATTTGGATTTCACAAATAGTCTAGCTCCTATATCTTGAACAAATGCCTCTTTAATCCACTAATAAACTTATGAAGGGAGACTTGTTTCAAAGAATAGAAAGGGCCACCTTCACTAGACCAATCAATGACAAGCTAGCATGGTATTAGATATTATTAAGACTTACTTTTTTAATATAGTCACTTTAGTGACTTAATTTAGATTAATTTATTTTTATTATTAGTTTTATTATTTTTAGTTTATCATGCATTGTTTTTATCTTCACTCCGGACTCTATATACGGAGATGTTCATAAATGTAATTGTTTATCAAATCTAATAGAATAATAATTTGTGTTCTCTTTCCTTTTACAAAATGGTCTCAGAGCAAAAGATCACCTAAAAAGTTCTATCTATCACTGCACAAAAGTTCCAAGCGCTAGGGTTTTTACTGCAAATTGAAAGTTTTTTTTTGGGGAGGCACCAAAGACCAGAATTGTGCAATGCATTGGATTTTTTTCTAAAAATCATGCCACTTTACTAGGGCAAAATCACGCCTAATGTTTTAATCAAAATTGAGGGCATTTCTTCTAGAATTATGGGTTTGTTTCTAGTGGAAAATCGTGTTTGGTTTTTTTATGAAAATTGTGTCAAGATTCTTGAGAGTGATTTGTGGACTGAGGACTAGAATTTGCAATCCACTTGAGTACCTAGGATAAAGCAAATCAAGGGTTGATTCACGGAATTTTAAATAAATAAATAAATAACTACAAGCCAATTTCTTTGAAATTGTGCCAAATGTATCCTAGAAATCACAATTTTTTTAAAGATATTTTCTGCTCCATGATTAGGGCTTATGCAGCTCCTGACTAGGGTATAAATTGCAATATTTTTCTAACAGTTCATTTCTAGATTTTTTCAAACTTGCAATTAAGGTTTCATCACTCTATGGCTAGGGTTCGTCAATTCAGCGGGCAAGGCAAATAAAATTGACTGCTAGGGTTTGTGGAAGATTTGACCAACAGCCAAGACAATTTATGGAAGTTATTAGAGTTTGAAAATTCATTATTTGGGTTTCTATATTTGTCAAAAATGGAAATTTCGTTAGATAAATATTCTGGCTTCAATTTTCACACCTGGAAAGCAAAAAACCAAATACACTGATGCACAAGAACTTGTGAGGAATAGTAAATGGAAATGAAAAACTACTATAGATGTGAGTAAAGTACTGGAATGGAAAAGAAGAGATGATAAACCCAAAGCAATTATCAGTATTTCCCTCTCCAATTCTAAGTTACATCAAATAGATGTGTCAAAACCATCTAAAGAAACTTCGAGGAATGGAATACACAATTTGGAGCAGCAACGATTAATTCAAAGTTTTCTTTAATGCTTCAACTTTTCAAGTTCAAGATGACTGACGGAGTCACTTTGTCAAGCAACATGAACAATCAGAGATCTCTTATTCAACAACTAGCAAAAGTCAATGCTAAAGTGGATGATGAGGGTGCTAAAGCCATTTTACTAAACAGTTTATCTTTAAAATACAGCAATGTCAACTTTCTTTTAAACATCCAGAAGATATGATTTCAAATCTCCTAGCTAAAGAAAAGAGAACTGTTGTAGGAGATACAAAAGATGATTCTCAAACTAAAGTAGCACTATACTCAAACCATAAAGATCTGATAAAGACAAAAGAGGGATAAAATACTGTTATTGCAACAAAATGGGTCACACAACTTGTAACTATAGAAATTGGGCACATAATGTTCTCAAGGTAAAGATAAGGGAAAGCTAATGTAGCCATAGTTGAAGATCCTCCGAATGCTAACAATGGTGAAGAAGTTGTTTTTTATGCATTCTAAAGAAGTCTAGTTATTTGAAGATAAGAAGGAATCTTTTATAGATAAAGCTCGGTATGGATGGTTGCCCAATTAGCTTGGGAGTTGTGGATCTTGGGAGTCATACCCTTACGAGGGTCATGACACAACTTGATATAGCTCTGTGAGTGTAGCTCAGCATGGACTATTGTCCAATGATGGGAGTTTGAGGAGGTGATAATCTAAGAACTCGGGAATTCAGCTCAAAAGCTGCACATTTACGAAGGCTTCAAGACAGCTTGATGGAGGTCTACTTGGTTGAAGAACTGTTTTCAAATAAAAGCTTCTAAAAGATTCATAGTTCTAAACGTTTTTATTTTGCTTATGTTAGTTGTTTTGTTTCAGTGCAGTCAGTCTTAAGAGTGAGTATTAGAAATTACTAAGACTTAGTCTTGTACTAAAGTCAATTTAGTGACTAAATTTCAATGGTTTATTATTTTTAGATTATTTATCATGCATTTGCCATGGATTATTTTGATCTTCACTTTGAACTCTATATAAGGAGGTGTTTGTCAATGTAGTTATTCATTGAAACTAATTGAAAAATATTTTATGTTCTATTTCATTTCACAGCACTATGTTGCTTCCTCAAAAGCTAATACATGTCAGATAACTTCAATGCTTTTTTTTCTAATCTATTAAGAAATCTAGGATCATTTTGACTCATTTTTTTGTCTATTTTTACTCAAAATCATCCATAGTGGTGTAATGGAAACTCATCAAAATACTTTCCTCTAGAGTGACAATTTGGTAAAATAGTTATTCGTTCAAGCTACATGTCTTCTGAATGACATCATTTATAGGCAAACTGCCAAGAGTGGAAGTCTTTTAAAGCATCAAAATTTATGGTAAAACGTCAACACCCCATTATATTGTAACTATTATAATGACTAGTTTTCAAAGGCAATCATGGTTTTTTAGATGTCCTAACTTAAACGTTAAGTTGTGCTTGCCAGAACCCCAAAGAAATTGTATGTTAAACAGCTTTATAAGTGTTCCCATTTGTGAATAATCAATAAATATTTTGCATGAACAATGGAAACAAGGAGTAACTGAAACTTACCTCTTGTGCAGAACCAAGTTTAGTGTACACAGGTTTCGCGTTTACCAAAGCCGCTTCACAAAGTTTAATAGCTTTGTGAACCTCCTTAAGGAACCCCCATTTAGGTTCTCTCAATAGTCCTGCACCAAGAACATATGGAAGATTGTGAGCTACAAGAAAGGTCCAACCAATAAGTGTATTGCTTGAAAATATTTCCCTCAACATTTGCATTTTATTTGTTTCATATTAAGGAAAACTTCGCATGTTTGTGTTTCATGGCTATTGGTGTTGAAATTTTATAGTACAAAGAAAAAACAAAAGATTTAATTAACTCATCCAAGCTATATGAAAGAAGTAAATAGAAGTGTTAGTCAATAGAAAATATCAGTAAGACAATTAAGCATGAAAATAATTTACATCTACGCAAATATGTGGATTTTATCTCTAAGGTTGTAAAGTCTACAAAATTAAGTCCCAGATAAAGTTAAACACATTACAGTTACATTTACAGCAATGGGCTTCCTTCAACCCTATTGGCGGGAAATGGTGGTGGCAATCAGTCAAAAACACTCAAGTTACAAAGGTCCGAAGAATGAGAAGCTGCACGCTGCCTTATTGGAAAAAACAAATAACAAGCTCACAACTAACAATATAAGCTAACAGGACCTTTAGAACATTGCAGGTAGTTACTATTACAATAACAGTTAGTTTCTATAAATGGTTATCTATTTAACTGTTGTTAATCTATTGTAAATATTAGAATCTTCTAATATTTAGTTTTTAGTTAGTTAGAATTGAATGTTTCTATTCTTTACGAGTGTTTCCTAAGGAAACATCGTTCATTCTTTTGTATATATTGATCTTTCGATCTCTGTTAATAATATCAAATATTTTACCAATTACTTCCCGTAATATAGTATCAGAGCCAAATTTCTTCTTTGAAAAAAAAATTAATAATTTCATTTTCGAAATTATCTGCTCTTTAATTTTTTTTCGAAATCCTCTTCTGTGAAATCTCTTTTTGGGCTCTCTGTTATACAAACCCGACTAGGGTTTTCGTGGAGTTTCTTTCTCGGAAAATCACGAAGTCTGCACAATCGCGTTTTTTTTCTTCTTCTAAAAATCGTGTTTTCTTTCTTTTGCGAGCGTTTTCTTCTGCACGTGTCGAGACTATGAGAAACAACGGCCATTGATGCTTCCTCGACCTGTCTTTTGGTCGTTTTCTTCTGCAAACGGGAATGTATCTGTCACCTATGCTACCTACAAGGAGTTCTTTCTGTTCAACGGCCCTCTTTGTGGGTGTTTGCAGTCTGCATGTGCTCAGATCGAGCCACGACCATCAAAAACTAGGGTTTCCTGCAACGACAGTTCTCTTAATCGTTTTTGCAGATTGACAGTTTTTTTGGCTCAAACGACCTCATTCGTGGTCGTTTTTCTCTGCAATCCGCCATTTTTTAAACTTTCTTCAGTCGGTTAGGGTTTTCTTCAAAAACTATATTTTCCTTGCTCATTTTTTCAAATTTCTAGCAGATTTGAGGTGGTTTTTTTGAGAGCTCAACTGGGTTGTCGTCCGTTTTTTCTAGGTGCCTCGATTTTTGAGCCAGTGGATCCAAAATCTGACAGCATATTCCTTCTGGGTTTCCGAGCTCTCTTCTAGTTCCACTTCATTTTTTCTAGGTCTTCCAACATTTCGCCTCGAAGTACGCACCTTATGAGTTTTACACATTTTTCACTGAAAATCATGCCATGGCATCACTGACAAATCTTCTGCTCGAGGGGAATCAGAAGTTCAATGGGTGGAATTATAGCACGTGGAAGCAGTGGATGCTAACCATCTTCGAATATTGTGACAGTGATCTAGTGGTTCTGGGTACTACTAAGCATCCGACTACAACTGGTCCTGATTAGGTTGCTTATGACCAGCAGAATCGGGAGGCAGTAATGTTTCTCAAATTATCAGTGGCTGATGATCAGCTCCCTCAAATTCCATCCGGCAAAATAGCTGTTGAGATATGGGAGCATCTCAAAACCCTACATGAGACTTCAGATAAAAGCAGGGCCTTCTTTCTCAAGAACACTTTGTTTTCTATTATTATGGATGAGCAGAAATCGCTCGAGGATCACCTGAATCAGATTCAAGACATCTGTGATCAGTTGCTTGCCATTGGACGCAAGATGGAGGAAGAGGATATTGTGGTCATAAACCTCAAAATTTTACCCAAGTCCTACGAGCATTGTATTGAGACTCTCAACATCACTTCTACCGGTGTTGATCTAAAGTTCACAGATCTCTGCACACTTCTGCTTTAGCAAGATCAGTGGAAACGGTAGTTCGGTAGTAGTTCCAGCTCCACCTCCACCGAGCAAACCTTTGCTGCTAAATCCTTTCAGAAGGATAAGGGTAAGTCTCATTCTTAGCAATCTTCTCAACAGAAGCCCTCTGCTCCAGCATCAGAAGGCTCCAAGAAAAAGAACATTCAATGCAACTACTGCCACAAGTATGGTCACATGAAGGTTGAATGTCGGAAGCGCTTAGCTGCCCAAACTAAGCAATCTGGTTTGCTGCCCAAAGCGAACAGCGCAGAGCACACTGAGCAGACTGAATCTGTCTTTTACGCCTTCATGGCTAAAAGACCAGCAGATCATGTCAAGTCGTCTGCCTGGTACATTGATTCAAGTGCCTCTCGTCATTTCACCCACCATAAAGACTGGTTCACTGACTGCCAGCCTTATTCAGATTCAGTTATTTTTGGTGGAGGGGAAGAGTACAGTGTTATCGGCAAAGGCAACATCCAGATTCAGTCTGGTGGGAGGAATCTCATTTTCCTCGATGTGTACCACGTTCCAGGGATGGAACTTAATCTACTCTCAGTTAGTCGGATGCTGCGACACTCTCCACGGCTGGATATCACATTCAATTCACATCAGTGCACCATCACTGATAGGGAGACTCGGTCTGTTGTTGCAGTTGCTCTTGAGGATCATAGTCTTTTCAAACTTACAGATTCTAGTACTTCTCAGGACCTCGCTATGGTTGCTCGGCAGTCTTCTATCAGTTCACTTTAGCATCAGCATTATGGGCACTTAAATGTGTGCTATCTCTCTCAACTTGCTCATGACGAGCTTGTCCTTGGATTGCCAGAGATTCAGACTCAGCAGCTTGGAGTTTGTGATGCATGCTAGGCTAGGAAGCAACATCGCACACCTTTTCCTATTGGTGACTCATGGCGGGCTTCTCAAGTACTTCAACTTGTTCATGTCGATATCTATGGCCCTATGGTCACTCCTTATGTTCTTGGGTCCAGGTATTTTCTGTTATTTGTTGATAATTTCAATAGAAAAATTTGGGTCTATTTTCTTAAAAATAAATCAGAAGCATTTACTGTATTTCAGAAGTTTAAACCTCTAGTTGAAAAAGAGTCTGGGAAATCTATTATTACTCTTAGGACAGATAATGGGGGGGAATTTTGTTCTACTGAATTCTCTAGCTTATGTGATCTTCATGGCATCAAGCGCCAGTTCACCACACCCCACACACCACAACAGAACAGTGTATTTGAACGTTGGAACAGAACAATCACCGAGATGGCTAGGACTATGCTTGAGCACAGACATGTTCCAAAGAAATTTTGGTAGGAAGCAGTTAACACTGCAGTCTACCTTTTGAACTGGTCACCCACTGTGGCAGTCAAAGGCAAGACTCTGGAAGAGGCCTGGTCAGGTCGCAAGCCCAAAATCAGTCACCTGAAGGTTTTTGGCTCTCATGCCTATGTTTGGAACCCTGATGCGCCACCAAGTTGGATACCAAGAGCCTGAAACTCATGCTTGCTGGATACAGTAGTCTTCACAAAGCCTACCGCTTGATCGACATTGAGACATCTTGTCTCCTGTACAGTCGTGATGTAATCTTTGATGAGCAGCAAGGACTGTTCATGCCTGTCTCTCATGCTCCTGATTTCGCAGACCAGCCTATGAAGGCTCGTGATTTGGGAGTTCGGCTTCCATTAGGTCCATCTGTTGGGAGGGCTCCACCAGCTCAAGTAGCTCCAGTAGTACCAGTGATTCCTGTACAGACACCTTCGACCTCTCCTGCGGGATCACCCAAATATGCAAATGCTTCACCTGATTTTGATCCATATTCTTCTAATGAGGAACATGATCATAGAGCATTTCCTGATGCTAATGTTGGTCCTCCTCTCCGGCCTAAATGGTGGGCTAAGACACTTGCTGATCTTCGAGATGATGAGCTCATCGAGGGGAGAACTGCTCAAAAAAAGAGCAAACCTACAGAGACTGTCAATATTGCTCTCATGGCCAACATTCACAGTGTGTTTGAACCACGGACATACTCTGAGGCAAAAGGAATTTCAAAGTGGGAACAGGCCATGAATTCTAAACACCAGAGCCTGCTGAAGAATCACACCTGGGTCCTTTCTGATCTTCCACCAGGGAAGAAACCCATTGGCTGCAAATGGGTCTACAAAATGAAGTATAAGTCTGATTGTACTTTGGATAAGTACAAAGCTCATTTAGTTACGAAGGGCTTCTCTTAGCGTCAGGGCATTGATTATGAGGAGATTTTTGCTCCTACAGCAAAGATGAGCACTATCAGATTAGTCCTAGCCATGGTAGCTCAGTTTGGCTCAGAAGTCTATCAGATGGATGTCAAGAGTGCTTTCCTAAATGGTGACCTACAAGAAGAGGTCTACATGACGCAACCTCTTGGTTTCAAGGTTGCTGGTAAAGAACACCAGGTACTCAGATTGGTGAAAGCTCTCTATGGCTTGAAGCAAGCCCCCAGAGTAAGGTACATGAAAATTGATAAGTACCTCAATGATCAAGGCTTCCAAAGGAGTTCTTCAGACTCAAATTTGTACATCAAGACTACTGACAGTGACATCATCCTTCAGGTCATTTATGTGCATGATCTGATCATCACTAGTAGTTCGGCATCTTTGATTCAGGGAATCAAACAAAGTTTATGCTAGTCTTTTGATATGACTGACCTTAGCCTCATGCATTATTGCCTCAGTGTTGAGGTTTGGCAGCAGTCTTCTGGTATATTCATTTCTCAGTCCAAATATGTCAAGGCTCTATTAGACAAGTTTCGTATGCAAGATTGCAAGCCTGCATCTACACCTATGGAGAAAGGTTTGAAGTTATCAACCAAGTCTGATTCTCCTCCAACTGATGATACTACATACAGGCAACTAGTAGGCAGTCTCATCTATCTCTCTACTACTAGACCTAATATCAGCTTCGTCGTTAGCTACATTTCACGCTTTATGACAGCTCCCAATGCTAACCATTGGATGGTTGCTAAGCGTGTGCTTCGTTATGTGAAGGGCACTCCTGATTATGTAATTCTCTACTCTCGGAGTCCTAATCCTAAACTAAGAGGATTCACCGATTCAGATTGGGCAGGCTCTGTTGACGATAAAAAGTCAACTTTTGGATATGTGTTTAGTTTGGGATCTGGCGGCGTCACATGGACCAGTAAAAAGCAGCAGGCCATTTCTCTCTCCTCTACAGAGGCTAAATACAGAGGGACAATTAAGGCAGGTTGTGAAGTTGTTTGGCTTCGTCGGATGCTTGCGGATATGCAGATGTCACCAGCAGGCCCGACCACTTTGTTTGTTGATAACGAAGGCGTTATCAAGTTAGCACGGAATCCAATCCTCCATGAAAGAACCAAGCACGTAGATGTTCACTGTCACTACATTCAGCAATTGGTTGAAGACAGGACAATACATTTGCAGTATGTTCCTACAGCAGAACAAACTGCAAACATTCTCACCAAGCCTCTTGGTACAGATAAGTTTGTCAAATTCAGAGGACATGTAATGTTCTCTGCTTAATTCTCTTTGCAATTTTCAGAAGAGATCCACTAAAGTATAGCAAGTAATTAATCAAACAATTCTGTCTAACTATCTTTAGCATTAACTGGATGACATCTAGCTGAAATTTTTAATGTTAATTGGTTCACGCCAAAATACTGAAAGGATCTCCAACATATATATTTGGAATAACATGTGCTAAACAATAGAAGCGGCTGGCAGACTAAAATACATTGATAAATATGAATGCTTGCACAAGATAGAACGAAATATTTGCTGAGGAACTACACCAAATAATATTATTTAAAGCAAATCGCAGAGTGCAGATAAAACAAATATAACTTGCAAGGAGAATGCATAGTGTCGACATACTGTATTACGTTGTCAATGAAGTTGTTGTCTAACCTTGGTGCTGGTGTAAGAGAATGTTGTCACAGCCGACCTTACACTCTCAGTTCTGGGTCACGTTCAACACTGCCAAACTGACGTCCACCTTACTCCTATTCCAGTGCACGATACTCATGGGTGGCACTCTACTCCACGCGCGGGCCAGCACTTAGCTGCTGCGTAGGCAAACGTAGAACTCACGCGTGTTCTGGGTAGTCGCGTGGGGTGTCTTACGGTCTGCAGCTGCGGCACCAATATCTATGGACTGTCGTCTTGTCTCTTACGCTAAGCAGAGGAATTTGGAGGAGACCTGCTCGTGGCAGCCAGTAATGTATTTCTCCCAATCCAATAAGCAATATGTATGTCTCCTGCGCGGCTTAGATTACTTATTAGCACAATGTGGATTCTTTTCAATGACTGGGACAGATTATGAATTCGAACCTTCACAATATCTTTCCTTCCTGAGGCCACGTTTCTTGATACTAATTCTGAAATCTGGAAATTAAACAAATCCTTGTCCCTCTGAATTTTGAATTATTTGCTGAAGCTTTTAATTTCTGAAATCTTACTTGCAATTCACTTGTGAAATCTGGATGACTTCACCAAAGATGGAATATTGGTGCTACGTCCAATTTCCATAGAATCTTAAGGGGGCTATGTCCTCAAGAAATCAGTAACATTCAAGCAACCAAATATAAAATCTTTAATTTCATAAATTCTCATTGTGCTTTTCCCAAGGAAGATCTCCTTTTATGACCTTGAAATGAGAGCCATTACACCAACTAGGCAATGTGGGATAAAAAAGCACTTTCGTCTTTTAGTCACTTATAAAAATAAAGTAACTTAAAGTTATAATATTAAAGTGACTTTATAATATTACTTTATGAAATAAAGTACCCCAACTATAGACTGAACTCGGATATTAAATCAATGCCCAAGTAACCATGTGACTGACTGGCATCCTCTGTAAAGTGGCCATTAGACTATTCGGATGGCTAGATAGATTAATCAGGCATAATATGCACTACTGTAGAAAAGGGGACATTACAGTCCTCCCTTCCCGGGATTGCTTGCCCTCAAGCAATCTCAAAGTTGGGTGCTGTAGGATAGACTCACCCTCCCAAGTGGCATCCTCATACGACAAGTCTTTCCACTGGATCAAATATTCCCGAACAAACCTGTTCCGCAAGTTTCTTTCCCTGACCTCAATAACCTCTGCTAGAACCAAAGCCAGTTTACCCTCATCATCCAATGGAGGTAAACTACCCGAAGCTACTACCTGCTGTCTGATTGCCTTCTTGAGGCAAGAGACGTGGAAGACATTGTGAATCCTGCTATCTGCCGGAAGCTCCAACTCATAGGCCACCTCGCCAACTCTCGTCGAGATGCGATAAGGGCCATAAAATCTAGGCCTGAGCTTCTCTGATCCACTCTTCTTCAGCGAGCTCTATCGCTAAGGCTGTAGGCGGAGGTAAACCATGTCCCATGTCTCAAAATTCCGCTCTACCCTGTGACGATCAGCGTACATCTTTTTTTGATTATGTGCTCTCTGAATATTCTCCTTGAGAGAACGGAGAATGTCCTGGTGATCCTGTAACTAGTCACTAGCTATCGAAGCCCTGTTGTCCTGTAAAGCCAAATCTATGAAAGATAGTGGCTCGCTGCCATAGAGTGCCCTGAATGGCGATATGCCTATGGTCATATGATAAGTGGAGTTATAACAGAACTCCCCCAAGTATAGCCAACGGACCCATGCTCTCTGCTGCCCCGATACATAGTTTATGAGGTAGCCTTCCACCCATTTATTCACAATCTCTGTCTGCCCATCTGTCTGTGGGTGGTAACTGGTACTGGGAGTAAACTCCGTGCGTGCCAACCTGAAAAGTTCTTGCCAAAAGGTGCTAAGGAACTTGCTGTCCCTGTTGCTCACAATGGTCTTAGGGAGACCATGCAGTCTGAAAACCTTACGAAAGAATAATTCTGCTACCTGTGAAGCTGTCCAATCTGCCGCAATGGCAAAGAAATGAGCAAACTTGGTGAGTCTATCGACTACCACAAAAATATTGTCCTTACCCTGCACTCTCGGCAATCCAGTGATGAAGTCCATAGAAATACCCTCCCATTTCTGAGCCGGAATAGGAAGGGGTTGCAACAAACCCGCTGGATGAGTGTGCTCTGACTTGTTTTGCTAACAAGTCTGGCACTCCCTAACATGCTGGAGGACATCCTCCTTGAGGCCCTTCCAAGAGAACCTCCCGAATACACCTGTAAGTCTTAAAGAACCCTGGATGCCCTGTTGTAGGAGTGTCATGCACAGCTCTCAAAATCATAGCCTTCCCCTTCGAACCTGGCACTAGGTAGATCCTATCCTTGTAGAGAATGATGTCATCAATAACCTTGTACCTGTCATCTGGAAGTTGCCCGTCCAAAATCTGACATGCTCGAGTATCCTTAGAATACTCAACCAACAAGTGGGATTTCTAATCTGCTGAAATCTCAAATAGAACACAAGTTGCCTTTGAAGGTCTCCTAGAGAGTGCATCAGCTACAATGTTATTCTTGCCCTTGACATACTCGATATCAAAGTCATAGGCCTGTATCTTACTGACCCATTTCTGTTGTCTCTCGTTGAGTTCTTTTTGTTCCAGGAAGTATCTCAAGTTGTTATGATCCATTTTGACAGTAAACTTGCCACCCACTAGATATTGCCTGAATTTCGCTAATGCGTGCATGATGGCTAGCATCTCTTTGTCATACGTAGAGTACAGCCTCTCATTGTCCCTGAGTTTCCTACTCTCATAAGCTATGGGGTGCCTATCCTGCATCAATACTGCACCTATCCCAGTACCTGAAGCATCACACTCAAGAATAAAAGGACGAGAGAAATCCGATAGTGCTAGAACTGGGCATGTGCTCGTGATACTCTTGAATCTGTCGAAGACTATCTCAATATCATCTGTCCACCTGAAGGCCCCTTTCCGAGTGAGATCGGTGAGGGGTGCAGCTGCCTGAGAGAACCCCTTTACGAACCTCCTGTAGTTAGAGCATAAACCAAGGAATCCTCTCAACTCTGAAATGTTCCGCTGTGGCGGCCAATCCAGGATTGCCTGTATTTTCTCCTGATGGACCTTGACTCCATCTACCCCTATCACATGTCCCAGATAGAGGATCTCGGTCAACCCAAACTCACACTTGGATTCTTTAGCAAACAGAGACTGATTCTCCATGATGCTCAGAATCTCATCCA
>MU226274.1:1401749-1447456 GCA_018584345.1 Thuja plicata | reverse complement strand
AGAACTCTAACCAGCCCTCTGTATTTATCATAAAGACCCTCAATGAATAACATTACCTTCCTCTTCTCTGTCATGTCCGGAACCATGATGGAGATCCTCTGAAACTCATCGATGTAATGCTCCAAAGGCCCACTCTGCTTAAGCTGAGCCAACTCCCTGTAATAAACCTCTATGTCCTTCCTATCAAAGCGAGATATTAATCTCGTGCTGAAGATCTCGTAGGAGGCAGTCAATCCGTGGTCCTGGGTGACTAGGCCATGATGCCACCAATCATACGCGGCTCCCTCCAGATACATAGTGGCAAATTTAATTGTCTCGGTCTCTATCATGGGCTTGAGGGTCAGGAAGGTATCGAGCTTGTGGATCCAAGCTATAGCGGATGCCCTACCGCTGCCATCGAACGTAGGAAGATTTAACTTGTTCATAGCATGTTTCAAATCTCTCTTTGGACCCCTGGGTCTCCTATCCTGTTGGGCCCTGCCAAACTCTCTCTTTTGTGCCATATACTGAACAAAGGTCAAATCAGCTTTGACGTGGATGGGTAACATGTCCCACTCATCGTGCATAGTTATAACATTCTCTATGAGAATGGCTGTTGTATCCGGTTGTGCCACCTCCTCCTCTGCAACATTCTCTGTGAATGTAGGCATGAGGGGTCTGTCTGTAGTACGTGTAGGAGCTCTAGGAGCTCTAGGAGATCCTGTTGTGCTGCCTCCAGTACTGTGGTGACTAGCGGGTCTCCTGACTGTAACTGACAATTGCTGAATAACTCTTGTAAGTTGTTGTAATACATTAGCCATGTGGTCCTGTCCATCTCGTATCTATCTCATAGTATCCCTGGCCTCTCTATCTGCCTCATCAGCCATTCTCTCACCTAGAATAGTCTGCTCTAAAACAAACTCCTCGCTATCTGGGTGACTGGACTCAATGTCCACCTGTACTGAAGAATCTGTTTGTTCCTGTTCCTCCCTGTTATGACCAAGTCCGGGTATCTTGTGCCTACTATGCATACCTGGCTAGCATGGCTACTGCTGTCATAACTGAAAACTAAAAATGATGATCCCACTAGGATGGCAAGATCAGTAGCTTTGATGCCACTGTAATGTTCTCTGCTTAATTCTCTTTGCAATTTTCAGAAGAGATCCACTAAAGTTGTATAGTAAGTAATCAATCAAACAATTCCGTCTAACAGTCTTTAGCATTAACTGGATGACATCTAACTGAAATTTTTAATGTTGTTTGGTTCACGCCAAAATACTGAAAAGATATCCAACATATATTTGGAATAATATGTGCTAAACAATAGAAGCGGCTGGCAGACTAAAATATATTGATAAATATGAATGCTTGCACAAGATAGATTGAAATATTCGTTGAGGAACTACACCAAATAATATTATTTAAAACAAATCGCAGAGTGCAGATAAAATAAATCTAACTTGCAAGGAGAATGCATAGTGTCGACATACTGTATTACGCTGTCAATGAAGCTGTTGTCTAACCTTGGTGCTGGCGTAAGAGAATGTTGTCACAGCCGACCTTACACTCAGTTTTGGGTCACGTTCAGCACTGCCAAACTGACGTCCACCTTACTCCTATTCCAGCGCACGATACTCATGGGTGGCACTCTACTCCACGCGCGGGCCAACACTTAACTGTTGCGTAGGCAAAGGTAGAACTCGCGTGTGTTCTGGGTAGTCGCGCGGGGTGTCTTACGGTCTGCAGCTGCGGCACCAATATCTATGGACTGCCATCTTGTCTCTTACGCTAAGCAGAGGGATTTGGAGGAGACCTGCTCGTGGCAGCCAGTAATGTATTTCTCCCAATCCAATAAGCAATCCGTATGTCTCCTGCACGGCTTAGATTACTTATTAGCACAATGTGGATTCTTTTCAATGACTGGGACAGATTATGAATTCGAACCTTCACAATATCTTTCCTTCTTGAGGCCACGTTTCTTGATAGTAACTCTGAAATCTGGAAATTAAACAAATCCTTGTCCCTCTGAATTTTGAACTATTTGCTGAAGCTTTTAATTTCTGAAATCTTACTTACTTGCAGTTCACTTGTGAAATCTAAGATGGAATATTGGGGCTACGTCCAATTTCCATAAAATCTTAAGGGGGCTACGTCCTCAAGAAATCAGTCACATTCAAGCAACCAAATATAAAATCTTTAATTTCATAAATTCTCATTGTGCTTTTCCCAAGGAAGATCTCCTTTCTTTATGACCTCGAAATGAGAGCCATTACACCAACTAGGCAATGTGAGATAAAAAAGCACTTTCATCTTTTAGTCACTTAAGTCACTTATAAAAATAAAGTAACTTAAAGTTATAATATTAAAGTGACTTTATAATATTACTTTATGAAATAAAGTACCCCAACTATAGAGACTGAACTCAAATATTAAATCAATGCCCAAGTAACCATGTGACTGACTGGCATCCTCTGTAAAGCGGCCATTAGACTATCCGGATGGCTAGATAGGCTAATCAGGCATAATATGCACTACTGTAGAAAAGGGGACATTACAAGACAGTTTGGTGTAGAGGATAAATTAACCATTAAGGGAGGGTACTACAATAATAGTTAGTTTCTATTAATGGTTATCTATTTATTGTTGTTAATCTATTGTAAATATTAGAATCTTTCTAATATTTAGATTTCAGTTAGTTAGAATAGAGGTGTTTCTATTCTTTGAGTGTTTCCTAAGGAAACATCGTTCATTCTTTTGTATATATTGATCTTTCAATCTCTGTTAATAATATCAAGTATTTTACCAATTACTTCCCATAATAGTTACATCTTAACTTTTAACAATAATTCATATCCCCAACTATGTTTATCTCCCTATTTAGTTTCTACCCAAACGGTGTCAAATAACATCGACATAACACCATTGATTCATGTAGTGGCCCAATCCTTGGACCCAGAGGATTTATGCATCCTTCACATCCAGCTCATTGCATTCCAACACAAGCAGCTGACGTTTCTCTTGCTCTAGCAGGCCAGATTTTTTTGGAGATCACAAAGTCAAAGATTTTGAGCACTGCTGCTAAAGGATGAAAGTATGTAACCTTTCAAGTAACTTCCAGAATATGAACCACTTCATTTCCCCAATGTCTATTCATTTCCTATACTAAACTACCTGAAGCAATATGTATTGTACCGATGGGAAAAATAGCTACCACAAACCTTTACAAAGACTAGCCTTGTATAATGTTTTAAGGCTTATTTTATTCAGTTACAGTCCATATTGGCAATATTGTTCTCCATGAGTGAATGAACTATGTTTTCTCTGTATTCTGATTGCCGTTTGAAGATTGCATTCACTTCTGCTACAAGTCGTCAAATTCTGTAATTTTATTGTGTAGTTCCTGCTGGCACTACTCTTGAAAAATCTCATGGTTGATTACAAGTAATCATGAAATGCCACTCTGTTTCTGATTTTCCACGAAATGCTACCAATTTATGCTAATCCTTTTTCGGGTCTTTTTTACACTTAGCAAAAAAATACAGAGTGCATGCAGTTAGTTCGGTGATGGGGTTAGCGAATTTTTATTTCTTATAGTTTTCTTTGAATAAATTTACTCTAGTAAAATTTTAAACCCTAAAAAGGGTTTCTTGCATGCTTCTGAATTAAACACTGAATTTTTTTAACATCAACATTCCAAATCACACTGCATGATCCATCATCAAGACAAAGAAAGAAATAAAGTACTAAATTGCAGACACTAGCTTGCTAAAAAGAAAAGGAGAAGGAAGTGGGGAAACAGAAAATGTGACCCTAAGAGGACATTGCAAACTATGCTTGCTAAATAGAAGAGGGAGAGGAGGTGAGGAAACAGAAAAGAGGACAAAAGGAAGGGGGGCTGTCCCAAAATTAGAAAGAATGAAGAAAATCCCAAAGAATAATAAAAAGGGGTTTCAAAGTAATTGAATTCAATAACCATATCAAAGGTTTATTAAAACATAATAAAAATCATCTAACACACTATAATAAAGAACCCAAATTAGCATTAACAATCTGGAGTCAAAAATATTTGGAAAACCTAGTAAATAATAAAATAAAACAGAGATGAACGTATTTACTTTTAGTAAGCTAGTGTCTATAATTTGCTCCTCTCTCTCTCTCCGCCCTAATGATTGATCATGTAATATAATCTGAAACATTGATGTTTAAAAAATCTCCAAGCTTAATCCGATAGCATACAACATTGATTAATATGAACTGGAAATATCTTGTCTCTGACCAAAGGAAGGTTTTTTAACTTATAAGCTCATGAAGGTTTCAGAAGAAAGAACAGGGTTGCCACTGAAATAATAATCCATTCTTCGTGCCCTTTGTTTTTGCTCATTAACCCTCTTTATATAGAAGTAATATGGATTTTTAAAATCCTGTGCATTTTTTTATGCATTCTCTTTATTTTTACTTTATACACTATATTTGTATATTTGACATGAAATAACAACTCAGTCCTTTATTTTATTAATATTACATTATATTAAACTATCCAAATTTTTGTCTTTTTCTTTCTGTTTTCAACCAAGGTAATTGAATTCCATTTCCACTTTGGTTATGTAAATGGAAAGCTATCATGGCTCTACCCCAGATTGCCTCTTGGATTGGGATCATCAGCTATCATCCTTAATATCCCTAACATAATATTATTTAATCAAGCAAGCTTGGGTGCCTAGATATGTTCTAGTCTATGTTTTGATCTAGATTTGCATGTTTATGACAGTTCAAAAAATTGCTGATTTATCCCAATTAATTGCCACTCACCACCTTCCAAATTTTGTTTGTTGAAAATTTTGCAATTTTTTCTATTTAATTGATTGAGCCAGTTTTTTATCAGTAATTTGGCAATTTTATCTGGAAAAATCACAATTTTTTAGGCAAAGGAATTAGCACCTCTAGGATTTTTTTCTCATTTCTGCAGAATTTTTTTCCTATTTTTCTTCCTAATCCTAGCCCATTTTTTCCTTAACCCTAAAACACCTTTTCTCCGATTAGTTGAAAAAATCTTTATCTACTAAATTGCCAATTTACTCCCAAGAAAGATTTTTGCTACTACGGTTCATGCTGCCGAGATAACTATTAGTTATATAGTAGAACAGATGTGCAGCCCGAGTTGGTCAGTTGGATTAATTTCATTTTCAAAGGCAATTCTATACAAGAATAATTTTTCTGTCCAATTAGCAATTACAAAGAAACACGAGATACACAAGCATATATCCTAGCAACCCTTTTGCAAACCCCTTGATTTTATAGAACATGCATAATTCAATATATAAGTATTACCATATTCATCAATAGGAGCATCATAATCATAGCTTGTAGCAATAAAGGGGCCTCCTGTTGTGCGACCAAAGTTTGTTCCACCATGATACTGCGAACACAGAAATGTGGTGTGTAAATTAATTTTGTCCTGTGGTACCTTCCGTGTCTGGAATATATTATTTTACATTGAATATATCTATATTTTAATAGAAATAACAAATAGAGGCGCTGTCTTAAAGTATAAATTCACTATACAAAACAAGCATACCATATAATAGTTCTGAAATGTGCCCCCCCTTTGGTAGAAGCGTGCAACAGAAAAGGCAAGGTCCTCTGTAGGCCTATAAGGAACACGACCCCCAAATGATAGAAACCTGCCAATGAATTGACAATTAAATATGCATAGTCATACAAAAGATGATACAAGTTTGAATACCAACAAGATGGCTTTGAATATATGTGTGTGTGCGTGTAATTGAAATCAACTAACACAAATACAAATGTGTGCACTTAAGGCAGCTGTAAATGGCTTTCCTGTAAGACCTTGAAATAGTCTACAATTTCTTAATTGATTCCTTCTAAAAATACAGGTCCTAATAAGATAAGGACATTACCAGCCACTCCAGTTTTCTGTCCACATTATGGGCTTGCCTGGAGAATTTGGAGTAAACCCATCACAATAGAACCCATTACAAGTGTTGATCTGCACATGCAAAAGCTCAAAAACATTATTTAATTTCCAATGCAATGCTCACAGAGAAGTCTGTGGCGGAACATTTTTGCATAAATGTCTTCTCTGTTTTAATATGGTCTTGCCCTATGCATTTTAGCACATTCAAGCTGTGAACATCAAGAATATATATCACAAGTTCTGCCAGATTCAAATACTCTCAAGAAAAATAATTACTATGATCACAATAACGTGTAAATAAGATGCTTGCAAAAGTAGCTTGATATAAGCACAGCCCAAAGGGGTTAAACATGTACTCACAACTGAATTAGGCGCATCTGCTTGTTGACACATCACCCAAGGGACTCCTGTGTCTAGACCAACAGCCATGGATGCTGCCCATTTTACATATCGCTTCCCTGCTTCTCCATATGGTTGAGCAACGTTGCCATACTCATTTTCTATCTACAATATGAGATAAATTGCAATAGGATAATTACCTGAAAACTAAGCAGCTATCTCGTCTTTGTTCTTAGAGGCTTTCTCTAGTACAGTAATGTAGCAGGCGTGCACATTTTACTAAATGGACACTATTGAAAAAAAAACCCTAACACTGAATCATTTGCAGACTAAAAGCATGCATCATTTATGGGAATATTTAATATAGTGGTTTCTTACTTTATTTCAAAGCATGTCCAATTAAGAATAGAGGCAAAGACAAATAAAAGACACTGATAAAAAATTGATATTCATACAGAGAAAAATGACCTGAGATAAGATAATAGGCCCCCCTTGGGAGGCATAGAGTTTCTCCTGCTTCATCATTTCCACAATTTTTCTGGTGAAACGTTCCATCTCAGTCTACAGAAGAAAGAAAGCAACCATAAAAGGGAGAAAGGGATCCAATTTAGTTCTCGATGAACAACAATAGATTGAAAATCTCCACTTTATTCATTGATCAGAGTGCAAAATTGCATAGTGGAACTCAAAATAAAAACCTTCGCATATAATGGATAACGTGAAAAGAAAGTAGCCAACCTTGAAGGGCCCATTATCTGTTCGGAACTGGATTCCAGGAATGAAGTGCAACCAAACCGGGAAACCTCTGTATCAAATTGAATCAATAACAATGTGATTTGACTGATCATTTCTTGAAGTTTCTTAGCTAGATAAGATGGATTGTCAATAGTGTGTGTACATGTGTGTGTGCCAGTTATCCAAGCACATTTCAGTCAAGTTGATGACACCAGATGTGTGTGCAACATACATCCATGGCCTCAGTTTTTAAATCGCAGTTTGAATGAGCATTGAGTATCCATGCTTCTGAAATGCTCGTGTTCTTTGATGGCTTGGAAGTTATCGTTGTCCAGACCTTTACCGAGGGGATTCCTAAATCAGCATACCAAAATGTATTGTACTTGGTATAGGAAAATTCTGAGTATCTAATAGGCTAGAAGAGTCTAGGACATCAATTATACCTCAAGCGCTTAGGAAAATCAGCTTACAGAAACTATATTTCCTTCCTCCTACAGCAGTCATGTATGGAAGAAAAGAATAAAAATGAACCACAGAAAAAAGGGCAAAACTGATACATTCAAAAACCAGAAAATTCAAAAAACTGAACAATAAATACAGAAACTATATATAGAGATCTCGCAGCGAGTGTACTGGAGTGCCTAAAGAGGAGAAGGCTTACCCTTTGACGTGATAGGGCCTGCATCTGAACAGAAAGGAGTTTACAATTTATTTTGCAGTAGCCCATAATGATTCCGCAAAGGAAGGAGCTTTCGGTATGCATATTTTTAAAGAAAAAAGGGGCGCCTGGGAGCATAGATTGGGGTCTACTGTGCATATGTTGATGATGGACTCACAGAAAGACTCGATTTCAAACAGTTGTTACCAAATATGCAACAAAACATTCAAACCACATTTTATCTTCAGAAAGATCTTTGACAATAGTCCTAACAAATCTTGTAAAACCTGAGGAATTGTCTTGACTTCACTCTACCTATACATAAATATTAAAAATTAAACTACCAAGGCAATTTCAGCCTAAAAATAGTAAAACCAAAACACACAGAAAGAAAGAAAGAAGGTAAAGAGACTTACCCATAATTCCATTCTGCACATGCATAGGGACCGATGCGAAGATGAGCATACAGTCCAGCCTGTTGAACTGTTTTTATGAACTTTACCAAATCAAATCTTCCTTCAAAGTTGTACTGCAAAACATGTTGAAAACTATGAAGTTTTTAGCAAGCTATTAACACAGCCATGGAAGACCTAGACTGGGATATATCTTTCTTTGTTTTTAAAAAAGGCATTTCCAACCATGTTTTTAAGAAGACTCCTGGTATATATTGGAAACTTGTTTCCAATGTTACTAAGATTGCAATCAAACTATGTCAAGGAAAACAAGGTTCGTTTTTAACATGAGGGACTGAGTCATAGAAAAATACTATTTATCACATCACAAAATCCAATTTTGTGGATAAACGTTGAACATTCTGCTCGCATTTCAAAATCTGGTTTTTTGGATCAATATTTAACATACCCAATAAGACAGAATCTCAAGCCCTAGTGGAAGAACTCAGAACTTTCTCTACGCTGAAATATTCCATAGAAATTACAGATATTAGCACCTGATTTTGTGCGGGTTCATGGGCGTTCCAAAACACATAAGTCTCAATGACATCCAACCCTCCATCCTTGGATTTCTGAATAATATCAGGCCACATCTGCCAAACGAACAACAGACATCTTCAATATGATGTAAACCCGGTTTTAAAAAACCTGCTTAAATTTATTGAAAACAAAAGAATTTCTTTACTTTTGGATGCAAACTCGGTTACAATAGTAATTGCTTTATTTTATGAAGTGTTTTATTTTAATTTTTCTACTTTTTCAGATTTCAGTCGTGGAAGATAGAGTAAAATATGAATACCTCTGGCGTGCTGCGAGGATAATGAATAGAACCAGATACCAAAACTCTTCTCTTTCCATCAATCACTATAGCTCTTTCATCGTAGCTAACATTTGCACCAGAAACATGTTGCATTTGAAAAAACTCGTTCAACCAAAATGCCCAGAGCAGAGCTAACATGAGCTTCCTAGGTACTTCCATGGTGGGAGCAAAACAGCTTTGAAATCAATACAAACCCATATATAAACAAAGAGTCCTGTTTAAAAGCAGGTACAAACAACACCTCTGTTCGATACCCAATTAATGAAAACCTCTATTTAATGCCCAATCAATGAAAAAACCGATTGTTAAGTGCCCAAAACTGTTCAGCCCTGTACAAACAACTCCTCTTTAATATTCAGTTAATGGAAAACCATGAATTGGGTGCCCAGAACTTCTAACTGAAATGTTTGAAGATCCACATGAATGGAATGGTAAGGTCATTAAATGGTGATGAACAGGTAATGCACAGGTGAGTGTAAAGTGTACAGAGGTGCATTCTGATGGTGAGAAACGGGACTTCAAAAGTGGATATCCTCCACCTGATGAGTTTGCTGACGGTGTTGGTGTTGTCGTGTTTTGTGCGAGAAGGTGGCGATTGACGATCACGGATTAACCTAATATATCCTTACAAATTTGCTTCCAAAAACATGGACCTTTGATGTGGACTGCTATTTACAATAGTATAATGGCATCTTTTTTTTCATTATGGAGTGAGTGGGACCGTGTACCAGACATTCCTTTATTAGTTCAACGCTCCGCTGCAATTATTGTACAAGTTTCCTTGTCAGAAATCATAACCGGAACGGTACAGATGCACTCCGAGCTATATGGAATGCACTCCGAGATTCCTGGATTGCATCTGCATTTTTCCCGTTTAGAAATTATTATTGAGGTAGAGGTAGATTTCCCTAGGAGATTCTACCTCAAAAACATTTAGTTTTCCTATATATTAGGTAATTAATTTGAGATTCTACCTCAAATCTGTTGGGTAATTTGTTATCTGAAATTTGGTAAATATTTTATATTAATTAGATTGATATTTTATGTTACTATTTGGTAGATTTTCATAGGAAATTGTACCTCAATATTAATTTGTCAAAAGGATTATTTTATTTTATATTGATTTAGATTTTATCTATAAAAAATAACTTTCCACGTGATGTTTCTATGAGGGTACTCACTATCATATGAAATAAAGGGTCTACATACTAAGTAGGAGTTTGCAATTTGAAATAGATTTATAATTATTATAATTATAATGTGTTAATATATATAGGTTGTTCATTACTTATTATGAAGATATTGAAATTGTAAGAATTGTGATGTGTTATTTATAAATTTTGTGTTTATTTGGAAGTTTTATATTGAATTGTAAGTCGATTTTTGAATTTGATTGTGTAAGTATGTTTTCCATTAATATTTTGGATCACACTTTATGATTCATATAGATGAATGATAGAGCAAAAGACGAAAAAACGTATTGATTTTTAATTTTAATTTTAATTTTAAAAAGATTTATGTTTAATGTATTATATTGTGTTTTCATTTTGTTTATAGGGAATTTTTCAGATTAAATAAAGGATATATTAAATACTTGTTTCAGTATTAGTTTTATGTTTAGCATATTTGATCTATTTTATTCTTATCCTTATGTCTATAATCTTTAGCATAAAGTTGCTATAAATTTTTAATTTATTAGATGTTCCTCTTTAATAATTGTATGTCTCACATCTATGGACGAGTGATTATTTATTTCATTTGAAAGGTTGAATGTAATCATATGAGTTATATTTCTCGTTAATGGGGCTAGAAAGGACGATCTTCCTCAATATCCTCATTTTGAGATAACGTGGCAAGCAACAAAGTAAGGATGGGTAAAGGTGACTTTTGATGGTGCCTCATCAAGTAATCTTAGTCCTAGTCATGCAGGATATATTGCAAGGGATCATGATGGCAATACTCTAGCAGAGAAGTCAGAATTCCTAGGCTTCACAACTAACAACATGGCAGAATTTAGAATTGCCCTCCTTGGCCTAGAATTAGGAATGGATCTTAATGTAAGTCTACTCCACCTCAAGAGCGATTTATAGACTAGTCAGTGTCGAACTTGGCCCCCAAATGGAAACAATGACGATGGATAAAACTCTTTTAGGAATTTATTAACAAGTTTGTAGATTCAAATTTGCACATGTCTATCAAGAAGGAAATAATCTAGCAAATGAGATTGCCAAGTGTGTAACAAGGTGGAACATAAACCTTGTGATTTGGAGATGATTTTAAGAAGGTGATAGACTAATCTTGTGGATATGTAAAGTTCATTATTATTGTTGGTGACAAGTGCTTGGAAGGCAGTACCAAATAGGCATTGGAAATGATAATTTGGCAAGGACATTTAGATACTGGGAGGTTACACGAGAGATTGGGATGATGTGTCATCATCTACTACCGTCGTTGCCTCAAAACAAAAGCAACATACGTTGGTATGTGTGAATTTGATAACAGAACATTAATATCCTAGTACTCTCGTAGATTTGTGAGGATTTGAAGAGAATGGAAGGACTACAAAGCCAACATTCATGGACCACCTCTATAGATACACAAATCAAGCTAACAACATTATAGCTACACAAATTGAGCTAACAACATGTTGAGAGGTTATTTAACACCTAGATGGTCAGTGGTAACTTGTGCACTTTACAATTCTTTGTTTTGGTTTTCTCTTTCCATATGGATACACTCATTTATCTTTTGTCTAAGAAGCATTAGATGTTGTTCATTGGCAAAGTCTTTGAGAAGAGGCTTAAAGTCATCCTTGCCTACAACCATTATTTGGTTGTCCATGTAGTGGAGATCATTTTGGGTGATGAGTTCATAAGGCCATACCGTAGGCATCAAGTGAATTTGAATGTGGTTGCAATGTTTTTAGTCATCCTTTTAGAAACAGGTGAACCAAAGGAGGGAGCGAGGGCTCTATGTGAAAAAAGTGTTTAAGGACCAACTTTTGAGAGAATTGAGGATGTTGTAAAAAAAATGTTGACTGTGATAGGCGAATGCCTCTTTTGCGGTACTGCTATGTTGTTTGCCGTTATAGGAGGGAGGTCACGAAATTTTCTTTAATCATCACTCTAGAGTTGGTGTCATTTGAAGAAAGAAAGCCAATAACTGGCAGAAACATTATGTTTGTAAAGAAGCTTTTTGGGGTCATACTTAATGAGGGTGAAGGTTGGATAAAAAGTTATTTGGAAAGCAAAGGCCTTGATAGCAAAGGGGATGATGATTCTGAAACAAATAGGGTCATAAAGGAAGAGACATCATCGGTTATGGGTGAGGATCTCCCTTCTGACAATGTAGATTTAGCTTCCCATGTGGATTGTGGACCTGGTTGTCCGAGAAGAGCCATAGCTTTAGCTGGGAAGAAGGCTAGAGAGGTCTAGTGGTCCTGGGGTATTTTCTATCTCTATATAAGTCTCTATATAGTATGCTTTTAGACAATACTATATGTTATATATGTAGGTTGCTTGTCAGTTTTGGTCTATCACCCTTTTTTTTGGTGATCGATTCGGGTTATAGACCGTCTTTGTTCATCTATGAGGGTTAGATGGTTGGAGTATCCTGGGTGGATTCCACAAACTAATCTATGAATATAATACTTTATGACATTAATAGAATGGGTTCTACCCTTAACAATTATTAACTTTTTAAAAAAAAGAGGTTTTTACTGTAATTTTTCTTTGGAAGTAGCATTTTATAACCATATTCTAACATTGTTTTATAGATAGCAAATCTTATTGACCTTATTTTACATATAACAAATAGAAAACATTACTTGCTAGTTTGTATGGGAAAACAATCGAAAAAGAGACTCCAAATTACTAATGGAGTTTGAATTCCCTTAATTTGGAAATTCTCTATATAACAAGTAGTATTTGAAACAATATCCATCGAAATGTCAATCATATGATTTCCATCACATTGTCAATCATATGATTTAGCATGTTATTAGTAGCGTAAATAATTATATCATAGAAAATTTTGAAAGATGATTTATTTTGTAATCATCTAAATACATTTATTTACAAGATAGTTTCTATATTAAAAGATTTTAATACAAAACTTGTCTATTCTAATGTAAGCATTTTTTATTAGAGCACCCTCTATAAACTGTAGTGCACTTGATAAACTTTTTAATGTGATCGATGCCACTAGCATGACACTTCTCGCAATACCACATAAATTAGAGGAATTATGTAAGTGTTTAATTATTATTCAATAAAGAAAATAAAAAAATTCAACAAGATTCTAATATATAAACTTAAAATTATAATCGAATTTAAAAAGAAATTAAAATTCTTTATCACAACTTTAAAACTCTTATATTAAAAACACATAAATCCTTATTTTAATTAGAATATATAACTCACAAGTAAAAATATTCTAATCCATTTCTAAATTTTAGGACATCACATTCTTTTTTTTATATCTTAAAATTTCTCCATACAAAAAAGAAAACTCATAATTATTTTATCAATTTTTTTCACTAAAATTAAAAGTTCAATACATTCTATAATCATTTTATTGCAAAAATTTCATTATTAAAATCTTATTAGAAATTTGTTTTCATTTGATACTTGGCTTACGTGCAACCGACATTTTTTATAGAATTATAGAATCTATAATATAAAGTTTCTTTCTTTTAAATATAAGGTGGCATCTTCATTAGATAAAGAGATATATATGATCCAACTAAACAAGCAAAGCAAAGGAATGAGTGTGGAATTTCCTTCTCACTGATTACACGCCACTCTCATACTAATCAGCAAGACATCATGTCAATCTTTTTTCTATGCCAGCCTTTTTTTTGTCATATACACATGTGTTGGTATCTGTGCATTGCTTTTTTAGGCTTCAAATTTTATGTGGGGACAAACATGAGTATTTTATGTGGGGACAAACATGAGTAGCACACTTTTGATTTATAAGATTTGATGTTTTTTTAATTATTATGGGCTCTTACTCTAAAAGAAATATATTTTGAAAATATATATATATATTATTATTTTACTAATATACTCAATTAAATAATAATTTCAAATATGGAGACAAATAATTAGAAAATATTTTACTTGTTAAATAGATTAAAAAATATTTAAAATCTTAAAAATAGGCAACATTAACATCTTGAATGGATTTGAGTCAATTCTTACTATATATATATTACACTTTTTAGCTCATTATTCTTGTTTATCATAAATATTTTTTTATCATAAATCTTTTTTGTTATATTTGTTTCTAATCAAAATAATATATATTTTAATCAATATAGTAATATAGTATTAAGTTGTGCTAAAAGATTTGTTCATTGATTAATACATGAGTCAAGCTTTTGATAATTTATTATAAATATATTATTCTAAAAAGTTTATAGATTATTGTAGGTAGTCTAAATATTTTGGTTCTTCATAAGTAATAAAATGATTATCTGTTCAACATATTTTTAAGTTAAGTTTCTAAGGTTAGTGTTGAGTAAATAATTTTATTTTTAAATAATTGGTTAAAAAAATTTAATTTGCAAATTAGATTTTGATGTATGATAAGAAGCTTAGTTGTCACTTTCAATTAAGAAGATTTTTGAAACCTAGAAAATATTGTCAATGGTATTGTTTTTTTTCCTTGGAATATTTCATCATAATAAAGATAATATTAGCTTGATCTAAAATATCTTAACAAAGTCAAATATTTAGGCGAGTTTTCAACAAAACTATTTGAGTGGCAATATTGCAATTGTCTTGGAGACTTAACAACCACCATGTCAATTTTACACATTTTAATCATAAAAGTAAAGAAAAAGTTGTAAATGATGAACCTTTGTATTCCAAAGAGTAGGTGTAAACATATTCACCTAAGAAGGATTGATAAAGTTATATAGACAATTATATGACCTTATTCAAAGTTTACTTCTTGTTTTATTCTTCGCATATGTTAATAAAAAGTTGTATTAGGTTGAAGAATGAGTTTTATAGGTTGTATCTATGTAGTTTTTCTCAATGTGTCGAGACAAGAGGTTATATACATGATATTACTGTCTTTGCTTCCACCACTCGGTATTATACTCAATTAAATAATAACTTCAAATATGGAGACAATTAATTAGAAAATATTTTACTTGTTAAATGGATTAAAAAATATTTAAAACTTAAAAGAAAAAGGCAATATTAACATCTTGAATGGATTTGAGTCAATTCTTACTATATATTACATTTTTAGCTCATTATTCTTGTTTATTATAAATGTTTTTTGTTATGTTTGTTTCTAATCAAAATAATATGTATTTCAATCAATATAGTATTAAGTTATTGTGTTAAAAGATTTATTCATTGATTAATACACGAGTCACGTTTTTGATAATTTATTATAAATATATTACTATAAAAAGTTTATAGATTATTGTAGGTAGTCTAAATATTTAAGTTCTTCATAAGTAATAAAAAGATTATGCGTTCAACATATTTTTAACTTAAGTTGTTTTGATCTAAGATTAGTGTTGAGTATATAATTTTGTTTTTAAAATAAATGGTTAAAAGCATTTGATTTGCAAATTGGATTTTGATGTATGATAAGAAGCTTAGTTGTCACTTTCAATTAAGAAGATTTTTGAAACCTGGAAAATATTGTCAATGGTATTTTTTTTTTTCATTGGAATATTTGATCATAATAAAGATAATATTGGCTTGATCTAAAATATCTTAACGAAGTCAAATATTTAGGGAAGTTTCCAACAAAACTATTTGAGTGACAATATTGCAATTGTCTTGGAGACTTAACAACCACCATGTCAATTTTACACATTTTAATCATAAAAATAAAGAAAAAGTTGTAAATGATGTACCTTTGTATTCCAAACAGTAGGTGTAAACATATTCACCTAAGAAGGATTGATAAAGTTATGTAGACACTTATATGGCCTTATTCAAAGTTTACTTCTTGTTTTATTCTTCACATATGTTAATAAAAAGTTGTATTAGGTTGAAGAATGAGTTTTATAGGTTGTATCTATGTAGTTTTTCTCAATGTATCGAGACAAGAGGTTCTGTACATGATATGACTGTCATTGCTTCCACCACTCTGTATTGTATGTTTCAATCTGACCGTTTTACACTCTAAATTTCGCCCAACATCAAACAAAAGAAGTCATACCCCTCACCCAAGGGAAATTTGATTTTTGTGTTATCATTGATTCAAGGTGGTTCTTGGGACATTTGTCCTAGTTGTGAGACTAAGATATAATAATGTGAGAAATTTTGTCTCACTATTGATATGGTTTTTTCCATTTAAAATTTTCTCTACATGTGTATTTTTTTGTTTAGTCTCTTTGTGTGCTTGTTTTCATTTCATTTAATCATTTTTAGTAGTTTTAAACTATGTTGGTTGGCTCTTTAAAAATAGATTGCATTTCTTGAGAATTAAGTTGGTATATTAATCATAGGGACTTAGTGTAGTACAAGTAGTGTTTTAAATTTGTAGCTGAAGATATATTGGTGGAATATCCACACTTATTTATAGTTCAACATTTTGTAGACTAGAAAAATAAATTAAACTAAAATGTTAAAGTTTATAAAGTATGGATTGAAAAATTCTAGATTATTTTTTAATATATATTTATTTTTACGTAGACGATTATCATGCGAAAGAAGATCATATATTTGTGTATGGAAATAAATAATCCTACAACTAGTTTAGTGAGTGTAATATAATTAATAAACCTTAAATTAATTAATGAGTAAAGATTTACAACACAAACAAATAGAAATGATAAATGAAAGTGAGAATAGTTTTGGCTTCGCTGAAAATTGTTATGATGTTGATCTCAATTATCATGATAGAGAATTGGGAAATTAATTTGGTAAGTAGATACATGATAAGAGGCCTAACCTAAAGATAACTCAAGCTTTCTAGGGCCTTAGACTAGATCCACTCAAAAATTGGTCCACTTGATGCAAACACATCTAACTCATCTATTTTTTACTATAGTATTTTCTAATCACAGCGTTGTTCATTGTCATGTGTACATGCATCTAAGAAGGAGTAATGTTAAAGGTGAATCATTTAGAACTTTCTATGTATAGAGTATGAAACTTTGTTAATAACCCCTAGATTGATTCAAAAGTATTAAAATAAAGGATGTTGAATATTGATGTCCTAAGTAAACTACACTTATTGCAAACTAAGAGTTATGTTAATTAATTATTTGACATGTTTGATCAATAGATGATTTTGACTATGTGAATTCCTAAAATAAAATTGATCTAGGATGATTTGTCATTAATAAATAACCTTGGACATATAGTTTGAGACTTTTGGTGTATAATAGATCCAGTTAGTGACTACGTTTATGGAATGTTGACATTATAATCAATAAATTTTGAAATTCATATTAGACTACACTTGTAATATTGTCTAAGGGATGAGACCAAAATATGATGTAATTTAAGAAGGAGAAATTTTCAAGAAGTATGTTAGTGTTGGACTGGAGTGAAAGATTGGGATCCGTTAGTGCACAACAATATGTATGTGCTAAGATAATACATTAGTGACATCATGCAAAGTGGCATTGAATAAGAGAAGAATAATGGGAAGTGTGTATTTTTATTCTATGCATTTATCCATTCCTTTATTTTAAGTATAAATAAAGTGTACAGTCGTGTCTTAAAGTATAAATGAAGGAAATAAAAATTATAAATGAGGATTTAAATTTCTAGATTTATGGAATTTGATCCAAGAACAAATATGTCATCCCTTTTATCTCTAATATATAGCACACTTCCATATAGACTATTTTACTATTGAAGAAAAACCACAACATGTGAAATTATGCACAAACTAAAAATAGAATTAATATTATTATACCCTCTCAAATTATGTGTGTAATTAATAATATACCTTCTCAAATTATGCAATCAAGTACATAATTAGAAAATCTAATAAGATGAAGAAGTTAAATGAAATCTGTAGAAACTTTGATTTGATCGGGTTGATTATGGAGGATAAACATGTACATCGGGTTTTAGATTTATGAATATTTCCTTGATTTGCAGTCTTACAAACACATGTGTTTCTTAGATCAATGTTAATGATGAATGATAACAAAATAAACATTATATGTATAGTGAAAATTGTTAGAATGTGAATTTGATGCTATTCATGTTGTTATCATTAATAATTGTCATTGATGTCAATATATCCTATGCATCTTCATGTTCTGGTTGTATCAGTTGGTGTGTACCGATAGGCTTGGCGGTATCAGTATATGTACCGATAATAGGTGTCTTGGTAGAAGTGTTCACCAAAAGATGTACTTCAGATATCTATACTCATCCTTTTTGGTGTTGGTTCCATGTTGTACGCAACATATGGTAGATCAGTTGTTTGGGTTTGATCTTATTTGAAGCGTGTTTTTGTTTCGGTCCGGGCTGATATTATGGAACGTGTTCATCATGTCTGTTGGAACCGTTGTCTTTGGAGAAGGTGTTGTGTGTTGGCTTGTATGAGGCAAGTTGTATTAGTCAAGGTGGTCCACATCTCATTCCTTACCACCTTGAGAATGTCTTGGTGTGACCTATTTTAAATTGTTTTGGCCGACATGGTTGATGGCATCAAGCAGTATAAGAAGATCAAGGATTTTTGTGTTTTGTGTGGGTTATGCGTTGCTTGCATGTGAAGTGATTTAAAATCTATTTTAGGAGATCTATGCACTTCTCATGTATGTGACATAGTGTTGGTGACAGTGATCTTGGTGATGGATCCAATCTCTTTTCATACTCTTTAGTAGTGAAACTCTTTGTATTGGCAGTGAGCCTCTTTGTATTGGCAGTAACCTCTTTGTATCAACAATGAGCCTATTCGTATTTAAGGGTAATTAGCCCGACCTGTAGTGAGCACAATCGATAGTGAGCCTTTGTAAAAATCACCTTAACTGGCATAACCCTAATAGGTGTTTTCATTTCATGAGAATTAGCTTCTCCATGGGTTTTCCTAGTTTGATTTTTCCACGTAAATCTTGGTCTTCTATGTGTTGGTATTTTTATGTTTTCAGATTTACATTTTCTATGGATGGTTTATGAACTTAATCGATAGATCAGAAGTTGTTATTGTTAATTTTTAATAGTTTAACAATAGATAAAAAGTTTTTTAAGATGTGTGGGATTAATTGATTTACCCTTGGTGAAGAGCACCTCCCATTTTGATGTGTTTAGTGTGATTTAGGGTTAGGTTAGGTGTTTTGTGTGAAGTTACAATAAGGTCCACTAGGGTGGATTTAATGTGGTTCATCTCCATGTTTGTAAGAGCCAAATAAGCTCATAAAGGATATTGTGGTCAATTTGGTCTAAAAAGACAAAAGGTGTTATTTTTGTGTAGGTTGGCTTTAGTGTGTGTCTTAGGACCCTAAATGTCCTAACTAGGGCCATAGAAGTCAACCACAATCATCGCGTTGACAAAAAGAGTCAAATAGCACAAAATGTAAAAAGTTGCTCGAGCAACTTTTGCAACTTCTTGACAAGAAGTTGCAAAATGAAGTTAGAGCGGTTATAACCACTCATGCTCGGTATATGAGCATGGATTTGATGATTTTGAAAGGTTAATGAAGTTTTGGATTGAAAAAGTTGTTTTGTGTACTTCTGTACGGATGCCTTTGACTGTATTTTGGTAATTCATAGTGCTTTATGCATTTTGTACGACTGTGTATGGATTGGGAAAGAAGATAAGACCCCACAGGGGTGTAGTGTTTCAAGATAGCTTTCTTTTTCATATTTTAGTTTTCTTTTAAGTTATAGGACTAGAGAGTTACAATAGATTTAAGGTCATTGGTTTGTAAGTCCCATTTACATAGTCACAGTGTCAAAAATGGCTCTAACCTAAGCATCCACCGGTGGAAATGGCTGAAAATAGAGGGGATGAAGGGTTAGAGTCTTTATATAGGGTTTTTTCTTTCATTTTTGTTGTTGCAATGAATTTTCTAGACCAGGAGTGAAGCTGTATGGCTGACTGTTAGGAACAGGCGAGCCTGGACAGGGTGAAATTAGTTTTGGTTCGAGCACCCATGATCTTGGGGAAAATACTTAGAGGAATTTGTAGATGCCCTAAAGAGTCCCCTTGAAGGATCAAAAGGTGGGAGAAGGTGAAATGAATTTTCAAGCCCAATTTGGTGGCAATTGGTCAAGACTGGTCTAGAGGCCTAATTAATAGGCTGAAAACTAGGGCCTGGTGGAAACTAGGGTTGTGGGTGCATCCAGAAGTCAGGATTTTGAATTTTGATAGGGTTGGTAGATACCTTGAGTATTTTCAAGGTCTTCTATTGAGTTGTTTGTATGATTTGGGAGCTCTATCCCAAAAACAGTGAATTTTGACCTACTAGGAAACAAGCCAATTAGGCCTCCTAGTGAATTTGACAACAAATGGATTGGGAAAGTATCTAGAAGTGTGGGAAAGGGTTCTAAAGAACTTTGAATGGGCCAAGAACTTAGATAAGAGTCTGAGGGGATGTATGGGAAGATCCTAAGCAAGGGTTTGGGATTTTAGGGGAAAAATCTAGTGAAGAAGCCGAGGGAATTAAAGAACTAGTTGGACTAGTTGAACCAAGGAGCATTAGGATCTTATACAAATCAACTATACCTTGGAGCTGAAGTTGATAGAGAGGGTCTTGGAGATCCAAATTGGATTAGAACACAAGAAGGGGTAACCATTGGATGGTTAGAAGAGATTAGGAACACTTTGGGGAAAGAAATCACTAGAACCCTAAACCCTCTGCATCAGAGTGGTATTAGAGCCAGAATTTATTGAAGTTTGTGTATGTTTGATGGGGGGGAGAGTCAAGAGGTTGACAGCATGCCTCCTAAGGCAATGAGTAGGGATTCCATTGTGGAATTGTTTCAGGGCCTCTTGGAGAATGCTAGTGTGTCTGAAACAAGGAGTAAGAAGAAAGTAACTGAATGGGGAGATGAGAGTGATGATGAAGAGACTGAGAATCAGTAAGGAGAATCTGAAGGGAAAGAAGTGGAGATGGATAAAGACCAAAAGGTATTCTTGGATTCCTTTAAGTCCATCAACAAAGACAGCATGGAACACATACCCTACTATTGTGGTAGCTTGAATGGTGAAGATGTGTTGGATTGGCTAGAGGCCATAGACAATCAGTTTGACTATAAAGAAGTGGCAGAGGAGAAGAGGGTCAGCTATAACAAGGATAGACTCAAAGGATCTGCAATGGTGTGGTGGAACATGATGCAGGATGATAGGGTAACAAATGGAAAGAAGAAGATAGTTTCTTGGGAGAGGATGAAGATCAGATTGAGGGCACAATTCTTGCCTACTGACTATGAGATACAGATGTATCAAAAGTTGCAGAACTTGAGACAAAAGGAGATGAGAGTAAGTGCTTACACCGAGGAGTTTCACAAATTGAGCCTAAGGGCTAGAAGACAAGAAGAAGAAATTTCTCCTTAAAAATTAGCATGATAAGAAAAGGGATACAAGATGAAATTAGCATGATGGCTCCTGACAGTATGCACAAGTGTTTTCAGTTAGCCTTGACAGTAGAGGATAAGGCTAGAAGGAGGAATGAATTCCATCAAAGAGGAAGGGGTGGTAACAATAATAGAGGATTCAGAGGCATGAGTAATTTTGGTAGAGGAAAAAGCACAAATAGACCATAGGAGAATCAGTCTATGGATAACAGTGTGGGTAATCAGTTTAGAGGGTCATTTCAAAGAGGAGGATACAAAGGAAGAGGACCACCAAGAGGAAGATTTTAGTCCCAAGGAAGATCTAATTCATTCTTCACTGGTAGATTTTATAAATGCAATCAAGTGGGTCATACAATGGGAAGATGTCCTGAAAAAGGCTACCTCATCTTCTATGGGAGATAGAAGAAATCAGTTGATAGAAGAAGATGATACACAAAGTGTCACTTCTCCCATTTCCAAGGCAGGGCCAGTAATGGATGGGGAGAATCTAATGTTAAGAAGAACTTTGTTGAAAGTTCCTAGTACTACAGAGCCACCTCAAAGGAAGAATTTGTTTAAGACTACTTACAAGTCTCATGGAAAGATTTGAAAAGTGATAGTGGACTCTGGATCCATTGAGAATATAGTATCAACAGAGATGTGGACAAACTGAGACTTAGAAGGATACCTCATACCACTCCCTATAAAGTTTCATGGTTAAACAAGGGACACCAAATAGTGGTGGATGAACAAACCATGGTTGAGTTTGAAATAGGTGAGTATAAGGACAAGGTCCTATGTGACATATTGCCCATGTATGCATGTCATCATCTTTTAGGATGTCCATGGCAATATGATGTGAAGGCCATTCATGATGGAGAAAAGAACAATTATGTGATCACCAAGCTAGGGAAGAAGTTTCAAATGGATCCATTGCAGGAACCTAATGAAGAGAAGCATGTGGGAACCAGTGTGATGCTCTTGAGTGGGTAGGAGTTTCTAAAAGCTATGAAGAAGGAGAGAGGGGTATGTTGTGCAGTGATAGTGAAGCCAAAGGTGGAGACTAAGGAGAAAGCCAACATACCACCAGAGATACAAGCATTGTTGGAAATTTATCATGACATAATGGATAATGGTTTTCCAAGTGCATTACCACCCATGAGGGATGTGAGTCATCAGATAGACCTCATACCTGGAGAAAATTTGCCAAACAAGGCAGCATATAAGATGACACCAAGTCAAAATGCAAAGATAGCAAAATAGATTCAAGATTTGTTGGAGAAGGGATTGATAAGGAAGAGTTTGAGCCCATGTTTTGTGCCAACTATCCTTTCACCTAAGAAGGATGGAAAATGGAGGATGTGTACAGACTCCATGGCTATAAACAAGATCACAATCAGATATAGATTCCCAATGCCCTGGATAGAAGATTTGATGGACAACTTGGGAGGTTCATGTTATTTCTCCAAGGTGGATTTGAAGTCAGGGTATCACCAAATAAGAGTTAGGCCTAGTGATGAGTGGAAGACAGCCTTCAAGACAAATGAAGGGTTGTATGAGTGGCTAGTAATGCCCTTTTGCCTAACTAATGCACCTACCACATTCATGAGGCTCATGAATGAAGTGCTAGCAAATTTTATTGGTAATTTTGTAATAGTATATCTTGATGAAATTTTGATATTTAACAAGTCCAAGGAGGAGCACATGAAGCATTTGGAGATGGTCTTGAGGAGGCTACATCAAGAGAAGTTGATGATCAATCAAGAAAAGTGTGAGTTCCTAAAAACTGAATTAGTTTACCTTAGTTTTGTGGTTGCTAATGGATGTATGAAGATGGACCCTGATAAGGTTAAGTCAATTTTGGAACGGCCTACACCTAGGTCCATAGGGGATGTTAGGAGTTTTCATGTATTGGCCTCCTACTATAGGAAATTTGTAAGGAATTTTAGTCATTTATGTGCCCCTATCCTCAACACTATCAAAGGGGGGATCAAATGTCAGTTTAAATGGACTATAGCAACAAACCAAGGGTTTGAAATGTTGAAAAAATGGATATCATAATTACCTACACTTAGGTTTCCCAATTTCAATCAGCTATTTGTGGTGGAGTGTGATGCTAGCAAGCTAGCCATTGGAGTAGTATTAAGCCAAGAGGGACACGGCGGTATTCTTCTCAGAGAAGTTGAATGAGGCTAAACAAAAGTACTCCACCTATGATTTGGAGTTGCATGTTATGGTACAATCCCTTAAAAAATAGAGACACTATCTCCCACCAAGGGAATTTGTGGTCTACACTGATAACCATGCCCTAAGTTTCTTGAATGGGCAAGAAAACCTGAATCAAAGGCACCTAAAGTGGGTAGAATCTCTGCAAGCATACACATTTGTTATCAAACACAAGAAAGGTTTTAGCAACAAGGTTGCAGATGCTCTTAGCCAAAGAGTCTTAACCATACATGAGATACGATTACAAAGTGTAGGGATGAATGAATTGAAATATCTCTACAAGGAGGACAAAGATTTCAAAGATTCCTATGAGGCATGTGTAAAGTTCCAACATGGATTTAAAGTGCAATTCACTAATTTTATGTTGCAGGAGGGTCTATTGTTCAAAGGACATCTAATGTGTATACCTCAGTGTTCAATGAGGGAGACCATTGTGAAGGAGAAACACCAAGGAAGCTTGGGAGGCCACTTTGGAGTGGATAAAACACTTGAGCAAGTGAATAGGCATTACTATTGGCCTAAGTTACAGTCAGATGTTAGGAAATTTGGAGCAATGTCAAATCTGTCAGAGGGCTAAAGGACAAAGTTGTAACAGTGGATTTTATCAAACCCTATTCATACCCGAAAGGCCTTGGGAGTATCTAAGTATGGACTTTGTTTTGGGGTTACCAAAGACAACAAGGGGTCATGACAGTGTGTTTGTTGTGGTGGACCATTTTAGCAAAATGGCTCACTTTATTCCATGTAAGAAAACCAATGATGCTTCCCAAATTGCAGGTCTATTCTTCAGAGACATTGTAAGGATCCATGGATTACCACTGAATATAGTAACTGACAGAGATAGTAAGTTTGTGGGTCACTTTTGGAGGACCCTTTGGAAGATGCTAGGTACAAACTTGTCTTTCTCTTCAGCCTACCATCCACAGTCAGATGGGAAAATGGAGGTAGTAAACAGGTCACTTGGGAACTTGCTAAGATGCTTGACTAAGCAACATGGACAGTCATGGGATCACATCATAGGGCAGGCAAAATTTTCCTATAATGACTCCATCAATAGGAGTACTGGTAAAAGCCCCTTTGAAATAGTATATGGGGTCAATCCTAGAGGGATATTAGAGTTGAGGGATCTTAGTTTGAAGGACAAAAGGAGTGCCCAAAGGGAGTCATTTGCAGAACAGATGAAAGAACTTCATGATCAAGTCAAAAAGACTCTACAAAAGCAAGTGGAGAAGTATAAGTCCAAGGCAGATCAGACAAGAAGGGAATTACAGTTCAAGGTGGGGGAATTGGTACTTGCTTACCTCAGAAAATAAAGACTACCCAAGGGACAGCCTAACAAGTTACTCACGAAGAAGATAAGACCCTTGAAGATATTGCACAAGTATGGAAGGAAGGCATATGAAGTGGAATTGCCTCCTGATTTGGGCATTTCACCAATCTTTAATGTATGTGACATGTATCCCTATAAGGGACCATACCTAGACACAAGTCAAACCACTCTTATAGATTTAGGAGATGATGATTGGGTGAAAGATTTGCCAAACCTAATCCCACTGTAGTTAGACAGTATACTTGATTCTAAGGTGATAAAAAAGACAAGGAAGGGTACCTAGAAGGAGTATCTAGTTAAGTGGAAGGGACTACCTAAAGTTGAAGCCACTTGGATGACAGAGATGGACATTCTGAAGCATGGGGTCACCATTGAAGACCTCCTAACTCAAGGGACTTAAGTTATTTATCCCAGGGGAGTATGGTGCAGAGAACCTCCCATTTTGATGTGTTTAGTTTGATTTAGGGTTAGGTTGGGTATTTTGTGTGAAGTTACAATAAGGTCCACTAGGGTGGATCCAATGTGGTTCATCTCCATGTTTGTAAGAGCCAAATAAGCTCATAAAGGATATCATGGTCAATTTGGTCTAAAAAGACAAAAGGTGTTATTTTTGTGTAGGTTGGCTTTAGTGTGTGTCTTAGGACCCTAAATTTCCTAACTAGGGTCATATAAGTCAACCACAATCATCAAGTTGACAAAAAGAGTCAAATAGCACAAAATGCAAAAAAGTTGCTTGAGCAACTTTTGCAACTTCTTGACAAGAAGTTGAAAAATGAAGTTAGAGCGGTTGTAACCACTCATGCTCAGTATATGAGCATGGATTTGATGATTTTGAAAGTTTAATGAAGTTTTGGATTGAAAAACTTGTTTTGTGTACTTCTGTACGGATGCCTTTGACTGTATTTTAGTAATTCATAGTGCTTTCTGCACTCTGTACAGCTGTGTATAGATTGGGAAAGAATATCGGACCCCATAGGGGTGTAGTGTTTCAAGATAGATTTATTTTTCATATTTTAGTTTGCTTTGAAGTTATAGGAGTAAAGAGTTACAGTAGATTTAAGGTCACTGGTCTGTAATTCCCATTTACAGAGTCACAGTGCCAAAAATGGCTCTAACCTAAGCATCCACTAGTGGAAATGGCTGAAACTAGAGGGGATGAAGGGTTAGAGTCTGTATATAGAGTTTTTTCTTTCATTTTTTTTGTTGCAATGAAGTTTCTAGACCAGGAGTGAAGCCCTATGGCCGACTGTTAGGAACAGGTGAGCCTGGACATGGTGAAATTGGTTTTGGTTCAAGCACCCATGATCTTGGGGAAAAGACTTAGAGGCATTTGTAGAAGCCCTAAAGAGTCCCCATGAAGGATCAAAATGTGGGAGAAGGTGAAACAAAGTTTGAAGCCCAATTTGGTGGCAATTGGTTAAGACTAGTCCAGAGGCCTAATTAATAGGCTAAAAACTAGGGCCTGGTGGAAACTAGGGTTGTGGGTGCATCCAGAAGTCAGGATTTTGGATTCTGATAGGGTTGGTAGATACCTTGAGGATTTTGAAGGTCTTATGTGGATTTTTTTGGAGGATTTGGGAGCTCTAGCCCAAAAATAGTGAATTTTGACCTACTAGGAAACAAACCAATTAGGCCTCCTAGTGAATTCGACAACAAATGGATTGGGAAAGTATCCAGAAGTGTGGGAAAGGTTCTAAAGAACTTTGAACGGGCCAAGAACTTAGATAAGAGTCTAAGGGGATGTATGGGAAGATCTTAAGCAAGGGTTTGGGATTTTAGGGAAAAAATCTAGTGAAGAAGCCTAGGGAATTGAAGAACTAGTTGGACTAGTTGAACCTAGGAGCATTAGGGTCTTATACAAATCAACTATACCTTGGAGGAGAAGTTGATAGAGAGGTTCTTGGAGATCCACATTGGAGTAGAACACAATAAGGGGTAACCATTGGATGGTTAGAAGAGATTATGAACACTTTGGGGAAAGAAATCACTAGAACCCTAAACTCTCGGCATCAAAGTGGTATTAGAGCCTGAATTTCTTGAAGTTTGTGTATGTCTGAAGGGGGGGAGAGTCAAGAGGTTGACAACATGCCTCCTAAGGAAATGAGTAGGGATTCCATTGTGGAATTGGTTCAGGGCCTCTTGGAGAAGGCTAGTGTGTCTGAAACAAGGAGTAAGAAGAAAGTAACTGAATGGGGAGATGAGAGTGATGATGAAAAGACTGAGAATCAGTCAGGAGAATATAAAAGGGAAAGAAGTGGAGATGGATAAAGACTAAAAGGTATGCTTGGATTCCTTTAAGTCCATCAACAAAGATAGCATGGAACACATACCCTACTACTGTGGCAGCTTGAATGGTGAAGAGTTGTTGGATTGGCTAGAGGCCATAGACAATCAGTTTGACTATAAAGAAGTGGCAGAGGAGAAGAGGGTCAACTATGCCAAGGCTAGACTCAAAGGATCTGCATTGGTGTAGTGGAACATGATGCAGGATGATAGGGTAACAAATGGAAAGAAGAAGATAGTTTATTGGGAGAGGATGAAGATCAGATTGAGGGCACAATTCTTGTCTACTGACTATGAGATACAAATGTATCAAAAGTTGCAGAACTTGAGACAAAAGGAGATGAGAGTAAGTGCTTACACCGAGGAGTTTCACAAATTGAGCCTAAGGACTAGAAGACAAGAAGAAGAAATGGAGAAGGTAGAAAGGTATCTCAATGGGTTGAGACAAGGGATACAAGATGAAATTATCATGATGGCTCCTGACAGTATGCACAAGTGTTTTCAGTTAGCCTTGAGAGCAGAGGATAAGGCTAGAAGGAGGAATGACTTCCATCAAAGAGGAAGGGGTGGTAACAATAACAGAGGATTCATAGGTACGAGTAATTTTGGTAGAGGAAAAATCCCAAATAGACCAGAGAAGAATCAATCTATGGATAATAAAGGGGGTAATCAGTTCAGAGGGTCATTTCAAAGAGGAGGATATAGAGGAAGAGGATGACCAAGAGGAAGATTTTAGTCCCAAGGAAGATCTAATTCAGTCTTCACTAGAAGATGTTATAACTGCAATCAAGTGGGTCATACAATGGGCAGATGTCCTAAAAAGGCTACCTCATCTTCTATGGGAGATAGAAGAAATCAGTTGGTACAAGAAGATGATACACAAAGTGTCACTTCTCCCATTTCCAAGGCAGGGCCAGTAATGGATGGGGAGAATATAATGTTAAGAAGAACTTTGTTGAAAGTTCCTAGTACTACAGAGCCACCTCAAAGGGAGAATTTGCTTAAGACTACTTGTAGATCTCATGGAAAGATTTGGAAAGTGATAGTGGACTTTGGATCCACTGAGAATATAATATCAATAGAGATGATGGACAAAATGAAACTTAGAAGGATGCCTGATACCACTTCCTATAAAGTTTCATGGTTAAAGAAGGGACAAAAAATAGTGGTGGATGAACAAACCATGGTGGAGTTTGAAATAGGTGAGTATAAGGATAAGGTCCTATGTGACATATTTCCCATGGATGCATGTCATCTTCTTTTAGGACGTCCATGGAAATATGATGTGAAGGCCATTCACGAGGGAGAAAAGAACAATTATGTGATCACCAAGATAGGGAAGAAGTTTCAAATGGATCCATTATAGGAACCTAATGAAGAGAAGCATGTGGGAACCAGTGTGATGCTCTTGAGTGGGTAGGAGTTTCTAAAAGCTATGAAGAAGGAGAGAGGGGTCTATTGTGCAGTGATAGTGAAGCTAAATGAGGAGACTAAGGAGAAAGACAACATACCACCAGAGATATAAGCATTGTTGGAAAGGTATCATGACATAGTGGATAATGGTTTGCCAAGTGAATTACCACCCATGAGGGATGTGAGTCATCAGATATACCTCATACTTGGAAGCAAATTTTCCAAACAAGGTGGCATATAAGATGACACCAAGTCAAAATGCAGAGATAGAAAAACAGATTCAAGATTTGTTAGAGAAGGGATTGATAAGGAAGAGTTTGAGCCCATGTGTTGTGCCAACTATCCTTTCACCTAAGAAGGATGGAAAATGGAGGATGTGTATGGACTCCAGGGCTATAAACAAGATCACAATCAGATATATATTCCCAATGCCCCGGATAGAAGATTTGATGGACAACTTGGGAGGTTCATGTTATTTCTCCAAGGTGGATTTGAAGTCAGGGTATCACCAAATCAGAGTTTGGCCTGGTGATGAGTGGAAGATAGCCTTAAAGATAAATGAAGGGCTGTATGAGTGGCTAGTAATGCCCTTTGGCCTAACTAATGCACCTACCACATTCATGAGGCTCATGAATGAAGTGCTAGTAGATTTTATTGGTAAGTTTGTAATAGTATATCTTGATGAAATTTTGATATTTAAAAGGTCCAAGGAGGAGCACATGAAGCATTTGGAGATGATCTTGAGGAGGCCACATCAAGAGAAGTTGATGATCAATCAAGAAAAGTGTGAGTTCTTGAAAACTGAATTAGTTTACCTTGGTTTTGTGGTTGCTAATGGATGTATGAAGATGGACCCTGATAAGGTTAAGTCAATTTTGGAATGGCCTACACCTAGGTCCATAGGGGATGTTAGGAGTTTTCATGGATTGGCCTCTTACTATAGGAAAATTTTAAGGAATTTCAGTCATGTATGTGCCCCTATCCTCAACACTAACAAAGGGGGAATCAAATGTCAATTTAAATGGAATATAACAGCAGACCAAGGGTTTGAAATGTTGAAAAAGAGGATATCAAAATTACCTACACTTAGGTTTCCCAATTTCAATCAGCTATTTGTGGTGGAGTGTGATGCTAGCAAGCTAGCCATTGGAGCAATATTAAGCCAAGAGGGACACCCGGTGGCATTCTTCTCAGAGAAGTTGAATGAGGCTAAACAAAAGTACTCCACCTATGATTTGGAGTTGTATGTTACGGTACAAGCCCTTAAAAAATGGAGACACTATCTCCTACCAAGGGAATTTGTGGTCTACACTGATAACCATGCCCTAAGTTTCTTGAATGGGCAAGAAAAACTAAATCAAGGGCACCTAAAGTGGGTAGAATCTCTGCAAGCATACACATTTGTTATCAAACACAAGAAAGGTGTTAGTAACAAGGTTGCAGATGCTCTTGGCCAAATAGTCTTAACCATACAGGAGATAAAATTACAAAGTGTAGGGATGAATTAATTGAAAGATCTCTACAAGGAGGACAAAGATTTCAAAGATGCCTACGAGGCATGTGTAAATTTCCAATAGGGATTTAAAGTGGAGTTCACTGATTTTATGTTGCAAGAGGGTCTATTTTTCAAAGGACATCTAATGTGTATACCTCAGTGTTCAATGAGGGAGAACATTGTGAAGGAGAAACACTTTGGAGTGGATAAAACACTTGAGAAAGTGAATAGGCATTACTATTGGCCTAAGTTACAGTCAGATGTTAGGAAATTTGTAGAGAAATGTTAGATCTGTCAGAGGGATAAAGGAGAAAGTAGTAACAGTGGATTGTAACAACCCCTATCCATACCCCAAAGGCCTTGGGAGTGTCTAAGTATGGACTTTGTTTTGGGGTTACCAAAGACAACAAGGGGTCATGAAAATGTGTTTGTTGTGGTGGATCATTTTAGAAAAATGGCTCACTTCATTCCATGTAAGAAAACCAATGATGCTTCCTGAATTGCAGGTCTTCTCTTCAGAGATATTGTAAGGATCCATGGATTTCCACTGAATATAGTAAGTGACAGAGATAGTAAGTTTGTAGGTCACTTTTGGAGGACCCTTTGGAAGATGCTAGGTAAAAACTTGTCTTTCTCTTCAGCCTACCATCCACAGTCAGATGGGAAAATGGAGGTAGTAAATAGGTCACTTGGGAACTTTCTAAGATGCTTGACTAAGCAACATGGACAATCATGGGATCACATCACAGGGCATGCATAATTTGCCTATAATGACTCCATCAATAGAAGTACTAGTAAAATCCCCTTTGAAATAGTATATGGGTTCAATCCTAGAGGGATCTTAGATTTGAGGGATCTCAGTTTGAAGGACAAAAGGAGTGCCCAAGGGGATTCATTTGCAGAACAGGTGAAAGAACTTCATGATCAAGTCAACAAGACTCTACAAAAGCAAGTGGAGAAGTATAAGTCCAAGGTAGATCAGACAAGAAGGGAATTACAGTTCAAGGTGGGGGACTTGGTACTTGCTTACCTCAGAAAGGAAAGACTACCCAAGGGATAGCCTACCAAGTTACTCATGAAGAAGATAAGACCCTTGAAGATATTGCACAAGTATGGAGGGAATGCATATAAAGTAGAATAGCCTCCTGATTTGGGCATTTCACTAATCTTTAATGTATGTGACCTGTATCCCTATAAGGGACCATCTCTAGACATAGGTCAAACCACTCTTGCAAATTTAGGAGATGATGATTGGGTGAAAGATTTGCCAAACCCAATCCCATTGTAGTTAGACAGTATACTTGATTCTAAGGTGATCAAAAAGACAAGGAAGGGTACCAACAAGGAGTATCTAGTTAAGTGGAAGGGACTACCTAAAGCTAAAGCCACTTCGATGATAGAGATGGACATTCTAAAGCATGGGGTCACCATTGAAGACCTCCTAACTCAAGGGACTTGAGTTCTTTGTCCCAGGGGAGTATGGTGCAGAGCACCTCCCATTTTTATGTGTTTAGTGTGATTTAGGGTTAGGTTGGGTATTTTGTGTGAAGTTACAATAAGTTCCACTAGGGTGGATCCAATGTGGTTCATCTCCATGTTTGTAAGAGCCAAATAAGCTCATAAAGGATATTGTGGTCAATTTGGTCTAAAAAGACAAAAGGTGTTACTTTTTTGTAGGTTGGGTTTAGTGTGTGTCTTAGGACCCTAAATGTCCTAAATAGGGTCATAGAAGTCAACCACAATCATCGAGCTGACAAAAAGAGTCAAATAGCACAAAATGCAAAAAGTTGCTCGAGCAACTTTTGCAACTTCTTGAAAAGAAGTTGCAAAATGAAGTTAGAGTGGTTGTAACCACTCATGCTCAGTATATTAGCATGGATTTGATTATTTTGAAAGGTTAATGAAGTTTTGTATTAAAAACTTGTTTTGTGTACTTCTGTACGAATGCCTTTGACTGTATTTTGGTAATTCACAGTGCTTTATGCATTCTGTATGGCTATGTATAGATTAGGAAAGAAGATCGGACCCCATGGGGGTGTAGTATTTCAAGATAGCTTTATTTTTCATATTTTAGTTTTCTTTGAAGTTATAGGAGTAGAGAGTTACAGTAAATTTAAGGTCACTGGTCTGCAAGTCCCATTTACAGAGTCACAGTGCCAAAAATGGCTCTAACCTAAGCATCCACTGGTGGAAATGGCTAAAACTAGAGGTGATGAAGGTTTAGAGTCTTTATATAGGGTTTTCTCTTTCATTTTTTTTGTTGCAATGAAGTTTCTAGACCAGGAGTGAAGCCTTATGGCTGCTGTTAGGAACAGGTGAGCCTAGACATGGTGAATTTGGTTTTGGTTCGAGCACCCATGATCTTGGGGAAAAGACTTAGAGGAATTTGCAGAATCCCTAAAGAGTCCCCTTGAAGGATCAAAATGTGGGAGAAGGTGAAACAAAGTTTGAAGCCCAATTTGGTGGCAATTGGTCAAGACTGGTCCAGAGGCCTAATTAATAGGTTGAAAACTAGGGCCTGGTGGAAACTGGGGTTGTGGGTTCATCCAAAAGTCATGATTTTGGATTCTGATAGGTTTTGTAGATACCTTAAGGATTTTAAAGGTCTTATGTGGAGTTTTTTGGAGGATTTGGGAGCTCTATCCCAAAAATAGTGAATTTTGACCTACTAGGAAACAAGTCAATTATGCCTCCTAGTGAATTTGACAACAAATGGATTGGGAAAGCATCCAAAAGTGTGGGAAAGGGTTCTAAAGAAATTTTAATGGGCCAATAACTTAGACAAGAGTCTAAGGGGATGTATGGGAATATCCTAAGCAAGGATTTGGGATTCTAGGGAAAAAATCTAGTGAAGAATCCTTGAAGAACTAGTTGGACTAGTTGAACCTAGGAGCATTAGGGTCTTATAAAAATCAACTATACCTTTGAGGAGAAGTTGATAGAGAGGGTCTTGGAGATCCACATTGGAGTAGAACACAAGAAGGTGTAACCATTGGATGGTTAGAAGATATTAGGAACACTTTGGGGAAAGAAATCACTAGAACCCTGAACCCTCTACATCAACCCTCCTCTCAGTTATTTGACCTATTCAACAATTGGTATCAAAGCTTGGTTCCTCGGTGAAGAGATTAACTTATTGATGCAAATCTGATGGCACATAAATTGAACATTCCCATGTTTGATGGATCAGACTACATTTCATGGAAAGATAAGATGAAACGTTATTTGGTTACAAGACCTGGACGCATGTGGAAACAAAGTACGTATCTCCTCAGATGACATTATTACTCAAGATGAAATCGAGGCGTATGAGGAGAATGAAAAGGAAATGTATGTTATTACTAGTTCTTTATCAAGGTGATTTCTTTGAAGACTGCTTGTGAACTATGGGAGAAGCTGAAAGAGATCTATGAAGGATATGATAGGGTTAAGTTATCTAAGAATTTTACAGCTAATAGACACTATGAGAATCTGAGAATGGAATATAGTGAAGACATTAAAAGATATTTTTAGAGAGTTGAGAATATTTTGAATGGAGTCAAGAACTAGGGGGCACAGTTATCGATGAGGATTTCATAGAAAAGATCTTGATGACATTACCATATATAGTTATAATGATAAGATCATGGTGATCAAGGAGGTGTATGATCCAAAGAAGTTTAATAAAGAAAACCTATTTGGCACCCTGACCACATTTGAAATAAGGAAGTTTGGAAGAGAAAAGAGCAAAAATCAAAGATAACTTTCAAGGCAACAAAATCATATCAATATTCTAATGACAATGACGAAGATGAATTTGAAGCAAACTTTGCAAGAAGACTAAAGAAAGGTATCATATGAAATGTTTTAGATGTGGTAAAAAAAATCATTTGGCTACTAGATGTCCCCAGAAGGGTCCTCGACAGAATTTTAACAAGTTCAATAAGAACTCTTACTATGTAAATGAAGATGCTAGTATTTTGATGCAAGGAGAGATAGTACTCAGGGCCAAAGGCACTTCCAAGCATTAAACCAGCTTGAAGATAAACAATACAGAAGCATAAAACACAGAGAAGCAGAGAAGGAATGTAGATACTAATATTTAACCCATCAAACTTCATACTTGTCAGGTTGTAAGGCCTTCCTGGTTACAGCCAATACAATCATAAATGTATCCCAGAACAATCCTCATACATTCGAGATCCAGAAACCCTAGACCTCCAAACTCAAATCCAAGTTAATCTCCAAAAAATGTTGCCTAAACTAAGAACACAACACTACATATATAAAAAATCCACCGAAGAGGTTGACCTCAAAAGATCCTAAAGATCCTACATAGGAGAGATCAATGACCTAGATTTAGGTCCACATGCATCCCAATGAGAAACCCCAAATTAACTATGCGACCACAATTAAATATAGATATTGGCCAGAAGAGTCAACAAAACAAAACCCACTTGGTGAGATAGTAAATAAGAAATCACCGAGCAGCAAAGACCCTTCGGTGAAATAAAGCCAAAAAATAGAAACCAAGCATGGTCGGTAAAAGAAAATCACCGAGTACTCCCGAGAAGTTACCAAGCAATCCATCGAGTAGTCTCCAAAAAGATACCGAGAAACAAACAACATTTTTTGGTTGATACAGGATTGCCAAGAACCCAAGATGCTCCTGCATCATATTTCAAATGATGATTCAAAGACTAAAGATTGTTTGTTTTATGTTGAAGAAGATAATAAACAAGAAATTGATATTTTTGACATCTGTGTTGAGGTTGATGGTGATGTTGAAACTACTTTATATGTTAGAGGGAATAAAAATAAATGGTTAATTGACAGCGGTTATTCTCAACATATGACTAGAGATAAGAGTAAGTTTGTTTCACTTGATAAATATGATGGTGGTCTTGTTAGATTTGGTGATGATAAGGCTTATTACATTGTCGGTAGAGGATCTATTACTTTTACTGGAAAGAATAACATTGATAATGTCTATTATGTGAAGGGTTTATATCACAAAGTTTTGAGTGTTGGACAAATGTGTGAAAATGGATAATGATGTTATTTTCAAGAATGAAGGATGTGAGATGTGGAGATGTGATTGTAGTTGGAAAAAGAACAAGAAGAAATCTGAACCAGCTTGATGAATCTTCAAAAAGATATTGTTTACCATCTCAGACCGATGACAATTGTCTTTGGCACTGGAGGATATGTCACATCAACTTTGATAATTTGGTAAGAATATGTTCATCTTAAGTAGTAAGAGACTTACCTAGATTATGCAAACTAGATAATATGATATGTAAAGGATGTCAAGAAGGAAAATAGAGGAGAGAATCATTCAAAGAAAAATATTATTCATCTACTAGTTTACTGGAGTTAGTGTACACCTATATTTGTGGTCCTACCAGAATAAGGAGTTTTCAAGGTGAGACGTACTTTATACTTTTCATTGATGACTATTCAAGATTGACTTGGATTGAATTTCTTAGAGAGAAATTAGAAGCATTTGAGAAGTTTAAAATATTCAAAGCTAGAGTTGAAAATGAATATGACAGAAAGATTAAATGCTTAAGCTCTAACAAAGGAGAATAATTTACTTATGATATGTTTGAAATTTACTATGAGAAACATGGCATTAAGAGACAATTTTTAGCGGCTAGAACACCATAGCATAATGGTGTAGTGGAAAGAATGAATCAAACAATTCGAGAGGAAGCAAGAATAATGTTGAAGGAAGCAAGTTTACCAGAAATCTACTGGATGGAATCAGTACATACTGTTGTGAACACATTGAAAAATTTTTTATACCAAAAGAAATATGGAAAGAGATCATACGAGTTATGGCAAGGAAGAGCACATATAGTTACAAAAAATGACTAAATAAAATTGTGGAAAGTATGAATGTGAAGGTTGATGAAGATTTTCAAAAGGATTATGAGAGACACATTGATTATGAATCTGATATAGAGAACAGAGGAAAAGGCAGTAAGAAAGAAGAGGATAATCAAACTACACCAACATCTACAACTAAGAAACCAAGGTATGCATAGAGAAATAATTCTGAGAATCAAATTATTGGTGATAAGAACATAGGATTTCTTACCAAAAGTAGAGAAACACAAGATCATGCTTTTTTGTGTCTACTTTCAGAGATTCAACCTAAATCGGTAAACGAAGCATGCAATGATCTGAATTGGGTAAATGCAATGAAGGGAGAGCTTGATTAGATTGATTCAAAGAATCAGATATAAGAACTTGTGCCAAGACCAATAAATAAGAGTGTGATTAAAATTAAATGGTGTACTGAAACGAGTTGGATGAGAATGGTAAGATAATAAGGACAAAATCAAGGTTAGTATGCAAGGGCTACAGTCATATTGAAGGAATTGACTTTGAGGAGACTTATGCTCCTATTGCTCAAATAGAGGCAATTCAAATATTTCTTGATTTTGCAGCTCATAAGTGTTTCAAAGTTTATCAAAGGGATGTAAAGTTATCATTTTTGAATGGAGAGCTGAAGGAAGAGGTTTACATTGAGCAACCATAAGGTTTCAAATCAGAAGAAGAACTAGAAGTAGTATGCAGATTGAAGAAGGCACTATATGGACTAAAGTAGACACTGAGAGCATGGTGTAGCAAACTAGATAGATATTTGATTGGACATAAGTTTCAAAAAAAATTTGCAAACAAAAAATTTGTATTACAAGAAAGATTTAGATCAGACCCAGATTGTTGTTGTGTATATTGATGATATTATTTTTGGAGACAAGGATGAATTGTGCAGATTTGTAGAGGAAAATAAAAAAGAATTTGAGATGTCTATGATAGGGGAGTTGAATTGCTTTCTTGGATTGTAGGTAAATCAGAAGAGCAAAGGCATTTTCATTTCTTAGTCTAAGTATGTCAGGGAATTGTTGAAGAAGTTTGGCTTAGGGAATTCCAATTCAATTTGTACTCCAATTGTTACTAGTTGAAAGTTAATTAAGGAATACAAGTCACTGAAAGTAGATGCAAGTAAGTACAGATCAGTGATCGGTGGATTGTTTTACCTGGTTACTACTAGACAAGATATTATGTATGTAGCATGTTTGGTGGCCAGATTTCAGCATGAACCGAAAGAATCACATGTTATGGCGGTGAAAAGAATTTTTAGATATTTGAATGGAATAAAAGAGTTTGGTTTGTGGTATCTAAAAGGTCTAGATTTTACACTTACAACTTAACTTATACTGGTGCAAAATGGGCAAGATGTTTGGATAACCAAAGGAGTATCAGTGGTGGAGCTTACTTTCTCGTCTCCTAGTTAGTTGCTTGGTCAAGAAAGAATAGGATTATGTAACTTTATCAACTATTGAATCATAATACATTGTAGCATCCTCATGGTTTACTCAGGTATTATGGATGAAATAGACTTTAAAGGATATAGGTGTTACTTTTAAAGAGCTAATTTTGATCATGTGGGATAGTACTAGTGCTATAAGTATGTCCAACAATCCAATTCAACATTGCAGAACAAAGCATATATCTATAAGATATCATTTTATCAAAGGGAAGGTGTTGGATGGTGAAGTAAAGGTTGATTATGTACCCACAAAGGATCATATAGAAGATATATTCACAAAACCATTGTGCAAGGATGTTTTTGAGTATCTAAGGGGGAAGTTGGACATTCTGTCCCTTCCTAGTGTTCACTAAATGCACCAATGTGTGCATTTGTCCAATGATTTGCAAGATTATTTATTTTAGGATTAGTGTCTGGAAGCATCCTCTCAGGGGAGTAGAGCAGGTTTCTAAGGGGGAGTTTGGCCCTTTGTCATTGTTGTAAAAGGGGGAGAAAATTAGAGAAGAATAGTGAACATTTATGTTGATATCATTTTTGTATTATTTGCTTTGTTATTGATGAATGTTGCCATCAATGACAAAGAGGGAGATTGTTAGAATGTGAAGTTGATACTATTCATGTTGTTATCATTGATGTCAACATACCCTATGCATCTTCATGTTCTGTCTGTATTAGTTGGTGTGTACCAATAGTCTTGGTGACATCAATATATGTACCGATAGTAGGTGTCTTGATAGATGTGTTCATCGAAAGATGTACTTAAAATATTTATACTTATCATTTTTGGTGTTTGTTCTATGTTGTGTGCAACATATGGTGGATCAGTGGTTTGGGGTGAATCTTATTTTAAATGTGTTCATTTTTTGGTCCCAATTGATATTATACAACGTGTTCATCATGTTCATTGAAACTGTTGGCCTTGGATAAGGTGTTGCATGTTGGCTTGCGTGAGGTGAGTTTTATCACTTGAGGTGGTCCACATCCCATTCCTTACCACCACGATAATTTCTTAGTGCGGCCTATTTCAAATTTTTTTGGCTGACATGGTTGATGGAATCAAGCATTATAAGAAGATCGAGGATTTTTGTGTTTGTGTGGCTTATGCGTTGCTTGTATGAGAAGCGATTGCAAATCTATTTTAGTAGATCTGTATACTGCTTGTGTGCATGGCAGAGTGTTGGTGATATTGATCTCAATGGTGGATTCAATCTCTTTTCATACTCTTTGACAGTAAACCTCTTTGTATTGGAAATGAGCCTCTTTGTATTGGCAGTTATCCTATTCATATTTAAGGGTAGTTATCCTAACCTACAGTGAGAACAACCGGGAATGAGCCTTTGTAAAAATCACCTTAACCATTGTCACCCTAATATGTGTTTTTATTTCATGAGAATTAGCTTCTCCGTGGGTTTTCCTAGTTTGGGTTTTCCACAAAAATCTTGTTGTTCTCTATGTTAGTGTTTCCGTGTTTTCATGTTTACATTTTTTGTGGATGGTTTATGAAGTTAATCGATATATCATAAGTTATTGTTTTGTTTAATAGTTTACCAAAAGAGAAAAAATTTTGTAAGGTGTGTGGGAATAACTGATTCACCCCCTAGCGCAGGAGCACCTAGGAGATCAGTGGATTCTATGGAGGATTTTTTTAACAAGTTTAGTGTTTTAATATTTTGAAGGATGTAATAAGGTCTTGTAGACCATTCATGATATTTTTATCAATATTATAAGGCCTTGATGCCAATTTTGTCTTTGTAACATATCAAGACCTACTTGGTCAACTGTTGTCAAATGTCATACAAATTGTGTAAATGGGTGCAAGAATTGTATTTTGGTATTTTGAGTCATATGTGGCTTCTTGGTGAGGTTTTTTAAGTGTCTTGATAGGTTTGTTGTGAAAATGTCAAAGCTGTCAAAAGTTTCTTTACAAATTGACAACTTTTGTGACAACTTTTGACCATCTTGCATTCCAACAACCAACTGATTTGAAAAATAGTTGGGATCAGTTGGGGAAGACATAATATGTCATTTTAAGTCATTTGGGGTTGAATGTAATGGTTGTTATTGATTCTGATTGAATTTGAATACAAACTTCTTTTGGTTCTTTGCTCGTTATTACCTATTTTTGTGTAACAATCAATTTGTACAACCTGGTACAGATTGGGAGGACCTCGAGACCTATATGTATGTTTGAAGAAACAAACTAGATCTCATTTGGATCTAGTCTCATTGATTTTCATCCAGTATAGAAGGAGATCTAACCAATTTTATAGAGACAGGTCTGAAGCTCTAAATAACTAGGGTTTGGTAGGTTTGAGCCAGGAGAATTTGGGTTTGGAATTCAAATGTGAAAAATAAGGTCAGTCATGTCTATGTGACTAGCCATAAGAAGATAGAATATTTATTTGTAGAGAAAGAAACCAATGGGTTAGGCATAAAATGAGGGTGGGTTTGGTGGTTTTGGATGTATACAAACATGTTTCAACATTGATGGTAAGAGATCAAACCCTTTCTTAGTACTTTCTTTGTAAATGTGTCTTATTAGACCTCTTAGGTCTATGTGTGCAATAGGTTTGAACTAGTCAATGAAGGAAACCAAGTCTAAGAATTGGGAATTTTTTGTCTCTTGATAAAGGGTATCTAAAATGGCATTATGTTGGGATTTTTTTGGGGAGTTTCGGAGTTGTGGCCTTAAGAGTCCTAAAATAGGGCTACATGGAGTAGAGTCTACTCCAAAGCAAGTATCATAAGTTAGAGTTGTGTGTCCGAGAGAGTGCTTTTTTATCTCATACCTTGGGTCCCTAATAACAGATTGTGATGCTTGTATGTGCCTAACCTATATCTGTAAAAGTATGGAGTCAAAACTTTGTGTAGCCACAATGTGATAAGGTGGTGGTCATGGTGACAATTGATGTGAGAAGTTGTGTCTAAGAGGCTGGATGGTTGTTCAAGTGTTTACTAAGGATAAGAACCATTATCTTAGGCTACCTGATCCAATAATGTCAATTTCTCAAGAAGTCCAAGGGGTGTGGTTATCTTGTGATGAAGGAATGGTTGTTTGAACCAACATTGTAAGTTTTGGGTTGGAATCCATTAGCTTACCTATGCCTCTGCATCATATTGGTATCAAAGAAAGTTTGATTATTGGAACTGAGTTTGGTATATGTTAGTAGAAGAGAGTGAAGGAGAGGCTAGCATAATTCCTCCAAAGGGGATAACTACAAATGTGGAAAAAATGTTCCAAGAGATGGAACAAACGTGGGAAGAGAAGTTACAAACCATGTTGGCTAAGGAGACAAGGAAGATAAAGGGAAAGGAGAGAAGGGATGAAAGTGACACTAAAGACACTGAAGATGAAGAAAATATGGAAGAGGAAAGACCTCAAATACCAGACATGCCTGCAGACCATAAGGTGTTTATAGATGCTTTTAAAGCAACACACAAAGAATCATTTGAGGCTATGGTGGATATTCCTACTTATAGTGGGTAGTTGGATGGTGCTAAACTTATGGAGTGGATAGATGCCTTAAATAACTATTTTGAGTATAAGGAAGTGGATTAGGATAGAAAGATAAAGTTTTATAAGACAAAATTTAAGGGGTTTGCATTGGTATGGTGGAACAACACTCAGGAAGAAAGAGTGGAGATGCGAAAGAAAATGATCAGTTCTTGGAGCATAATGGTGTCCATGATGAAGAAAAGGTTCATGCTAGTTGACTATGCGATTTAATTCATTAGGAAATTACACAACTTGAAGCAAAAAGATTTGGATGTGGCTTCCTACATAGAGGAGTTCCACAAGTTGATTCTAAAGGCAAAGCACTATGATGATGATAGGGAAAAAGTTGCTAGGTACATGAATGGGCTTAAATTCAATATACAACATGAAATGAGCATGGTGATCCCTAGAACGGTGGATGAATTATTTAGAATGGATTTGAGGGATGAAGAAAAACTAAGAAGGAAGGGAGAACAACACAATAGAGGTAGAGGAGCAAGGAATTTCATAAGAAGAGGAAATTTTGGGGGAAGGAATCAGTTTCAGAAACCCCATGGAGAGTATAACCACCATGAACAAAGTGGAGACTCAAGTTCAAGAGGAGTCTTTAGAGGAAGGAGACCCAATGTAAGGGGTAGATTTGGAGGCCTAGGTAGAGGTCCAAGCATCTTCACAAGAAATTTCTACAATTGCAATCAAGTAGGGCATCCTACAAGTAGGTGTCTTGAGAAGCAAGCCTCAAACTCTCATGGAGGAGAGAGAAGAATCCAATTAATCCAAGGAAAAGACTGACAAAGTGTTAATTCTTGATCTAGGCCTGCATATCTAGAACAAGGGGAGTGCTTAATTATGAGGAGGACTTTCTTGAAGGTACCAACTACTCAAGAACCCCCACAAAGGAGTTCACTATTTAGAACCACTTGCAAAGCATATGGAAAGGTATGAAAAGTTATCATAGATTATAGTTCTATTGACAATTTAATAGCATTAGAGATGGTTGAAAATTTGAATTTGAAAGGACTACCTCATCTTTTCCCATCTAAAGTATCTTGGTTAACTAAGGCACAACAAACACTAGTAAGTGAAAAAATCTTGGGTAGAGTTTCAGATTGGGGAATATAAGGATAAGTTATTGTGTGATGTAGTTGGAATGGATTATTTTCATCTACATCTAGGCTTCCATTGGCAGTATGATCTTAGGGCCCAACATGTTGGGAAAAAGAACACATACATTATAACCAAAGATGGGGTGAATTGTACCATGACTCCTTTACCTGATGATGGGAAAGACCCACACATAAGATCAAGTTTCATGTTAGTGAGTGGGGAGGAGCTCTTAGAAGTCTTGAAAGAATAAAATAACTAGGGGCATGCTTTGATTTTGAAGCAAAGGATAGTTCTGATCTACATAACAATAAGGAGGAAAATATCCCAAATAAAGTGTAGAAGTTGTTGGAAAAATACAAGGGCATAGTTGTGGAAGACACTCCTAATTTACTACCCCCAATTAGAGATATTAGTCATCAGATTGACCTTGTACTAGGTGCCACACTACCAAACAAGCCTACCTACAAAATGACACCTTTTCAAAATGAAGAGATAGCAAGGCAAGTCTAAGAACTCTTAGACAAGGGGTTGTTAAGAAAGAGTGTCAATCCTTGTGCTGTACCAACTATAATAGCTCCAAAAAAAAATGGTAAATGGAGGCTTTGTAATGATTCTGGAGAATTAAATAAGATTACCAAAAGATACTATTTTTGTATGCCAATAATTGAGGACCTAATGGACTATTTAGGAGGAGAATGTTATTATTCCAAGATTGATCTCAAATCTGGTTACCATCAAACTAGGATCAGATAGGGAGATGAATGGAAGACTTCTTTCAAAACTAATGAGGGTCTTTATAAGTGATTGGTTATGCCCTCTGGGCTATCTAATGCTCCAAGAAATTTTATACACATTATGAATGAGGTATTGAAAGATTTTATTAGAAAATTTATTATGGTATACCTTGATGGTATTCTCGTGTTCAATAAGACCAAAGAGGAGCACTTAAAACATCTTGAGAAAGTACTAAGGATGCTCCATGAAGAAAAACTAATTTTCAACTTGGAAAAATGTGAGTTTATGAAAGAGGAGTTAATGTATCTTGGTTTTGTCATTTTAAAGGCTAGTTTAAAGATGGACCCATCCAAGGTGGAGGATATTCTTAATTGGCCTAAACCTAGGACAGTTGGATATGTAAGGAGCTTCCATGGTTTGGAAACCTTTTGTAGGAAGTTCATCATGAAATTCAGTCACATATGTGCACCCATTCTTGACACCATTAAAGGAGGTATTAAGTGTAAGTTTCTCTGGACTGAGACTGCAAATAAAAGTTTTGAATATCTGAAACAAAGGGTGGCACACCAACCTGTATTGGTTCTTTTTTATTTTAACAAGTTGTTCACAGTGGAGTGTGATGCCAACAATCAGGTCATTTGGGCTATCTTGAGCCGAGAAAACATACCATTAGTATTCTTCTATGAAAAAATGAATGATGCAAAAAGAAAGTACTCTACCTATGATCTAGAATTGTATGTCATGGTACATGCATTGGAAAAATGGAGGCATTAACTCATACCTAAGGAATTTATAATGTATATAGATAATCATGTGTTAAGTTTCCTAAACAGGTGTTAGAAGTTAAACCACAAGAATATCAAATGGGTTGAACAACTACATGCCTATACATTTACAATAAAGCACAAGAAAGGGACATCCAATAAGGTGGCAAATGCATTGAGTAGAAGGGTACTTGTAGCTCAAGAGATCCAGTTAAAAAGTGTTGGAGTTGAATCACTCAAGGATATGTATCATAATGATGAAGACCTCCATGAGGTATATGAGGTTTGCAATAAGTTTTTTAATTCTTTTCATGATGAATACTTTGAATATATACTACAAGATGGGTTACTATTTAAAGCCAGTCAACTTTACATCCCAAAATGTTCCATGAGAGAGAATATCATCAAGGAGAAGTACTTTGGAATTTTAGGAGGGCATTTGGTTTGGATAAGACCCTAGACCAAGTGAGAAGATTCTACCATTGGCCTAAAAGCCAAGTGATGTTAGGAGATTTGTGGAAAGTTGTACAGTTTGTCAGAAGCCAAAGGGATCTTCATCAAATTTAGGTTTATACCAACCTCTTCTCATTCCCAACAGACCATAGGAAAGCATTAGTTTAAATTTTGTATTAGGAATACCAAGGACTAAAGTAGGGTATGACAATGTCTTTGTTGTAGTAGATAGATTCAGTTGTAGTAGATAGATTCAGAAATATGGATCATTTTTTCCCATGTAAGTATACAAATGATAAATCCTACATAGATGGATTTTTCTTCAAAGAGGTTGCTAGAATACATGAAATTCCTCTTAAGATTGTCACATATAGAGATTCAAAATTTGTGGGCCATTTTTGGAAACTTTATGGAATAGGTTGGGAAACCAATCGTCATTCACTTCAACATATCACCCTTAGACTGATGGCCACAATTAGGTAGTGAATAGATCCTTGGGGAATCTACTTAGATGTCTAATAAAAAAAATGCACTAGTACATTTGAGGCCTCTTTTCGACGTCTATGCATCACTTTTCCAACACTCTCCCGTCGGCCTAGCGACAGAGACTAGTATTGCAGTTTTGGTGTCAGAATTAATGACGGTTGCACTATCTGTCATTATTGCGATGGTACTAACCATCGCAATACAAGTCAGCTATGATGGTTACCATGTTGTCATTACATATTTTAGCTATCTCTATTACGACACGTAGGCGTCACATCTTATTTGTCACTATTACGACACGTACATGTCACATCTCGTCTGTCTATATTATGACACGTAGGCATCGCATGTTATCTGTCACTTTTTCAGACATGCGAAGAATTTTCTATACATGCGACTTTAAGACGTCGGTAATTTTCTGACGGCCTGATGTCGCATGTATAGCAAATTCATCACGCGTCTGCAAAAAGCGATGCCTAGGTGTCACAATACGAGCTGGCAATACGAGACATCTAGGTGTCATAGAATGAGTGTCAAAATTATAACAGAGGTGTGACAAATTTTCTATACATGCTAAGCCTTTTCCTTGAATGCATTATACCCCTTTTTCTTGATGGATCCATCTTCTCGCTGAAGAGTTCAACTGGAATTTTGCCTGAAAGTTTGTATAGGTTGAAGTAAAAAGGGAAAATCTCTTATAAAAGTATTGGTATAATTTGGATAGCAAGGATCACCCAACAAACAAAACAAGAATGGAAATAGCGCAACTTAAAAGTAGAAGACATACAAACATGTCTAGTGATCATATTGTGCTGAAGTTGGCACCTGATGCTGCTGCAATGACTACAGACAGTAAATTTTGCATCACTGCCTGATGTCGTTGAAGTGTTGACCCGGGGTTGAATCCAGTATGCTCCTATATGATCCAGAACCTACAAGGAAGGTCAAGATGGGGTTAGATCCAAAGGACCTAAGCAATGCATGACACCCTATTATTGATCCTCATCTACAATTATGCATGTGCATAGTCAATCCATATACTTCTCCTTGCCTCTCTATTTCATGCACCTGTATATACGGCTACACAACTAGATGCATGATATAAAATTCATAGTTTATTACATACAAGATCGTAAGATAAGCTACATCAATAACTTAGCTAAATCAATCATAAGGTATT